>OZ038485.1:3275000-3357500 GCA_964036315.1 Acanthosepion esculentum | reverse complement strand
ATAAGTTATCGTGCAAAATCGGCAAAAGTCAATAACATAAAAACAGCCATTGAAAGAGAATGCACCCAACGACAAAATATAGAGATTCATGATACAAGCAGATAAAGTAGAGTTTGGACCAATTCCTGCCATAAGTTCGAACGCTTGCAGTAAATCAAATTAGTTCTGAAAATATCTTCCCTAATTTAAAGCTTAAATATACATTATATCTTAATATATATATATATATATATATATATATATATATATATACAGTATAAATATATATATATTATAGTATATCAGTATATATATATATGTGTATATATATATATATATATATATATATATATATATATATATATATATATATGTGTGTGTGCGTGCGCGTGCGCGTGTGTATGTGAATAATGCCAAAAGCAAAAGTTATCTTAGCCGACGTGTTTCGTCTTCTGGGGGACTTTATCAGAGGACGATAACTTTTCCTTTTGGCTATATATATATATATATATATATATATATATATATATATATATATATATATATATATATATATATATATTGATATTAGATAGTTTATAGGAAATATAGGGAAATACTTCCTAAAGCTAATAGATAAGCATTTTAGTAAAGATGAGCTATTGAAAAAGATGTTTAATAAAATGAATATAAAAATTAGTTATTCATGCATGAGCAATGTGGAAAAAATTATAAGCTCTCACAATAGCAAAATTATTAGAGAATTTCACAATAACCAATTACAAAGGAATCTTAATGCAAATCAATTGAAAAAAAAGAAAAATCTACCTGTAATTGCAGAGCAGGATCTGATTGTCCAGTAGGAGGAATATGCATGGCAGAAAACGTGATATACAAAGCTACAATTTCCCCCAAGGAATATATAAAACGAAAATAGATATATATAGGAATATCTGCGGGAAATTGGAAACAGCTTTTACAACCATCGCCAGTTCTTCACAAATGAATCTAAAAGACATCAAACAGCACTATCGAAACACTATTGGGATTTTTGTAGAACGGCTTAACCCCACAAGTGAACTGGAAAATCGTCTGTAGGGCTCGAACTCCAATATATTTCAGAGACCGATGTGACCTGTGTATAAAAGAGAAGATCCTAATGATAAAGCATAAAGATCCTGATAAATTACTGAACCAACATAACGAGATGATTTTTAAATGTAAAACATAGAAATCATCTCAACTTAACTCAATGCAAAAGAAAAACTATATACGATGGTAAATATTGTCTTATTTTTATATTTGAAGATGATTGTATGCACACATGTGTGCGGATACATAATTGTATGCATACAAATGTGTATATGGACTTTGATATGGATATGTAGATTTATGTGTATATGTAT
Source organism: Acanthosepion esculentum (assembly GCA_964036315.1). Taxonomy (NCBI): domain Eukaryota; kingdom Metazoa; phylum Mollusca; class Cephalopoda; order Sepiida; family Sepiidae; genus Acanthosepion; species Acanthosepion esculentum. The sequence goes on along the minus strand of OZ038485.1, from coordinate 3,356,136 downwards.
ATACATATGTATAAGTGTATATGTACATATATATATATATGTATATATATTGTAGGCGCGTATGTTATATATATATAGGTATATATGTATTCGTAATTTTAGGCAGGTATATGTATCGATTTATGTATATGTGGTTGCATATGTGTTTGTATATGTATATATATGTGATATGTGTGAATATATGCGTAGGATATAATGGTATGCATATATAGGTATAAATGGGTGTAGTTTTTTTTATATAGAGAGAGAAAATTCTAATGGAAAGACATAAAAACTTTTATTACCGTTTAATCTTACTTTCTCTTTAAATAATTTCTAATTAGAATTGTAAGATTAGAAATCTTACTTATCTGGAGATAATTTCAATTTAAATTGATCATTTAGATTTAAATTAAAATGTGTTACTCCTTAACTACTAGTCATGATGGTAAAAATATTAAAATTAAATATATTCTTTGAAATTTAAACACTTAATTCACCACCTAACGTTAACTGAAAAAGTAATGAAAAAATTTAAATAGGTATAAATATGAATGTGTGTGGAGATATGTAAATGTATGTGTAGGTATTTGTATATGTGTATGCATATATACCGGTGTATATCGATATATGTGTATGTGGTTATATGTGTAATTGCACATGTACATGAACGTATGTATATGTGATTTTTACGTAAATATGTATGTGGTATATGTATGAAAAAACAATTTTTTTTTTACTGTTACCGTCCATATTGATTTGAAACCTAAACTTTAATTAAGAAATATTACCCATCTAAAAATAGCTACAAATTAACTTCATAAATTAGACTCAAAGATTTTACCTTGACAGTAATTCACAATATTAAAATATTACTATTAGTAAACTTTTTTTTTTATTATTGTTGTTTATTAATATAGTATTCAACTTATATTAAATCCGAAATTTACTTTTAGAGAAGTTGAATATTTAATTTTGCTAAAAAGCATAAAATAATTTCTTTGTGGAGTTTTTTAAATATTTAAATTACTATCAAACGTTAAAATCTGTTTTTATCTAAATTGCTAAAGCTATACCACCCCTCTTCGTCCTCCGAAAACCCTACATCTCTTTTCTCTTTACTTCCCCCTTTTTTCTTTTCCCGTTTTTTCTCCTTTTCCTTTCCCCATATCATTTCCATTGAGTTCACCGATTAAATAGGTCAATGTCTGATCCTTACCCCCTCCTTCCTCAATATTAAATATTATAATAAAAAGAAACATATAAATTTTAAAACTCTCCCTTCCCTCTCTAAACTCGACCATGTCTCTGACACCATCCCTCGCTACTTTCTATGTCAACTTATATAAGCTTAATACTGCCCGTCCAAAGTGTAAATTTTAATTTCATTATTCGTTTCACATTTTAAAAATAATGTCTGAAGATCCAGTGAAAAATAAAAGTCCTTAGTGAAATAAATTATTACAATGGAGCCTGAAAGTGGCCTGTTTTTCTTTAAATTAAATTATTCGCTCTGACTTCACATTGAGCTCTCAGGATTTCATCCTCCTTTGGATTATCCATACGGATTACCAAGATTGTCATTACTTATCTATCTATCTATCTATCTATCTATATATATATATATATATATATATATATATATATATATATATATATATATATACTGATAATTTGAAAATATTATATATATATATATATATATTTTAAACATGTAGTATTGAATGTTAAAGACAACATAGTCTTGCATATTTTCTTTTGAATTTTCTCATATTCTCTAATGAGACTTTTTATTTGAAAATGATTTCGAAATATGTATTGTCCATACGATGACCTAGCGCTTTCGAACGTCATTGATCATCTTCAGGGTCAATATTTTTAGTCAAAATTTTTTTTAAACAAACATTTGCCAATTATCTTGTAGCGTAATCATGTTGCTACTTTTTTACAAACTAAATAAACGTTAAAATCCTTTTAAATTCAAAAGACGCGATGATGTTATCACGTGCAGGGCGAAGATTTTTATCATGTGACAGTGTGAAAAAGATTTCCACTACACAAGCCAAAAGATCGAAGATTTTTATTATACAAGCCAAAAGATCGAAGAATACGTTATAAAATTTAAATATATTATAAACATTGTAATATGTTACCAGAAATATTGTAATCTATATTTGATAGATACTTCTCAAACCTAACAAGAGATACACCCAGAAAATTATCCTCAATTAATCTCTTTTACAGACGACAAATGCATAGACAATACAGCATGGATGGAAAGGCACTTAAGTCTATAATACACCATAATGTGGTTCCTGTTGATTCCAACAAGGCCTTAAAACTTAATATATATTATAGTAAATTTAAAACCTGATAATGTTTAATAATCATTCTCCAGTTGCTGCGGTTGTTGATAGAACCAATGTTGTGTATGAGTTTAAATGTCCCATGGAAGAATGTTCTTCTAATCCACATACATATATTGGATTTACAACCACCCGGCTCTCCAGAAGATTAACTCTGCATCTAAATAATTCTAGCTCCATTAAACAACATATTAAATACCTCTTATTAATCGTATAGATTACAATATTTCTGGTAACATATTACAATGTTTATAATATATTTAAATTTTATAACGTATTCTTCGATCTTTTGGCTTGTATAATAAAAATCTTTTTCGCGCTGTCACATGATAAAAATCTTCGCCCTGCACGTGATAACATCATCGCGTCTTTTGAATTTAAAAGGATTTTAAATTACACACACACACACACACACACACACACACACACACACACACACACACACACACACATATATATATATATATATATATATATATATATATATATATATATATATATATATATATATATATATATATATATATACGCTGATGTGTCGGTGGTGTAATTGATTGCGGTGCAGAATGAAAAATCAGAGAGAAGAGTTCGAATTCCAGTCAGGTTCTTTACATTCATTCACGTGAAAATACTCTGGGTAAAGGTATGAATACATCACTTCTCTTCAAGCTATGAGTTAAATAATAGGACAGACTTTTTCCTTGGTCGGCAACCAGTCTGGGAAAAGGCGAACGCTGAATTCTGAGCAGTTTTATTTGCACTTGCGAAACTATGTGTACTCCTTATCTGCATTCTGTTCTTCCGAAGAGTGTGACTGATTTCTTCAAGCTCTCACCATTAGAATAACATCATATAAAACCTGTAGGCTGACTGCTCAGTTCTAGAACCCTCATACATCGAAGATGACGGGAGAGTTGACTATTCCTTTCGTTCGGCTTCGTTTACAACAGCCGTAACACATGACCTTCCCTAGATCATTTCAAACGTCGAGCTTCCCAAAGAATACAAGAATACAGACAAAGGAATTCTAAATACGACACAGACGCCAAATCGGTTCTCGATAATGACTGCAAAACCCGAAAGAACTTGAGCAGAAATAAAAAAATAGGAACTTCAGGCAGTTTATCCACAACTTCGAGCGCAATACTCAACACCTTATCCGAAAATTGGAAAAATACAATGAAAAATAAAACAAACAGATTTTGTTGGTTCATTTTAACCAAACGTGTTTGAATGAATACTTGCTTCCTATATATACCTTATAGAATATATATATATATATATATATATATATATATATATATATATATATATATATATATATATATATATATAAATCGGTAATTGAATTTAAATTTAAATGTATTACCCTTTAATAATCATTATTGATGATAAAATATTTAGATTTTTGATAATCGAATACTAAAGTCATCACCTAATATTTTTAGAGAATGTTTTTAGCGAATTCTAAGTACACACTTATATATATATCCGTAAGTATGCGGAAACATTTAAAGAGATATATGTAGGTATTAATACATGAAATTACCCGTGTATATCGGTACATGTGTACCTGTATGAGTGACTGCACATGTAAAAGAACGTATGTATATGTGAAATTTGCATGGATGTGTATACAATATATGACAAAGCAAGATCTCTAATATTACCTTCAAACATCACTCCATATCAACTTAAAAACTACATTTTAAGTAAGAAAAATTACCAATCTAAAAATAGTCGCTAATTAATTTAATGAATAAAATTCAAACTGATAGAGATATCACCTTAATAATCAATTACAACTAGAAGTAAACTTATATTTGAAAATAAAATTTTAGTGTTTTAATGCAAATTCTATGAATATTTTTCTAATCGACTATTTCATATTAAATCCCCAAAATTTTTGTAATAAAGTTTTTTTTTTTAAATTTTAACAAAACATATAATTACATTCCTTAGACTGTTTAAACATTCAAACTTATATAAAAAAATTATAATATTTATGAACTCCCAAAGTAAAGCAAAATAACAGCGCCTATTTCGGGCCTTTCATTTCAAAGAAAGTTAATGACACTTTCTCTCATAACTTCTTTCTCTCTTTTTCTCTTTATGCCTTTTTCTCTTCTCCTCCTTCCATATCAATATATAACTTCCGTTAAGTTAACCGATTTAATGTGTTAATGTCTGGATTTCCTCAAACAATTTAAATTTGAAAGAATAGAAATATTACATCTAACTCAATCATGTCTCTCTCCCCCTCACTTCCTCACTTCGTTAATTTACATATGCTTAGTACTGCCCGTCAAAAATGTGTAAATTTCTTTTCATTTTTCGTTTCAACCTTTGGAAGTAAAATGTGATGATTTGCGGTCCTTTAAAAGGGCTGTGGATAAATAATTTATTATATGGAAACTTAAAGTGATCTGTTTTAATTTAATATATATATATATATATATATATATATATATATATATATATATATATGTGTGTGTGTGTGTGTGTGTGTGTGTGTGTGTGTGTTAAAGAAATTAAGAGCAAGGCAGTAGCTTTGAAAAGAATCCAAATTATGTTTAACAACATGCCAGTTACCTGGGGATCCGGTGAGTCGAACTATCTGGCAAGAAGCAAAACATCTTTTGTTATTTAATCGGATGAATAAAGGACATCAATCGTAAGCGAACTCAAAGTAATCGTCCAACTGGTAAAAGCGGTAAGTTTCCTGTCTCACAGAAGACTTGCGCATGCAAATCTCGTACTTCGCAGCTGGGAACCAATTTATTCAACTTTTCGAAAAGCTGTTTTTGTTGCTTGAGACTCCAACAGCGAACTGGATTGGATGGTCAATTTATAGCACCGCAGACAGAAATGAATCGGTGCCAAATTTGTCAGCCATTGTACGAACATAAGAGTGAAGACTGATAAAGAAAAATAATTTGAATGCATCGTCAGTTAGAGCATCCGTGAGCTGCACTAAATGTCCGAATATTAGTGCTTCAAAATCTTCATTGACTGGTAAAGCCTGTGATAACCGTAGATATGCTTATACCTTCGTTTATTTTTAGGAATATTTAATGATATTTTAGGAATATTTAATGATAATGTTCTTATAAACTTTGATTACCTCCATTTTGCCTTCAAACTTAAGCAGCTCTTTTTAGATTCTTTCTTTCTTGTTTTCTTAAGTTTCTAAAAGAAACTTCTTAAAATTCTTTCCTTCTTTTCTTTCCTTCTTAATGTCCTCCCTTCCTTTTTTCCTTCTTAATTTTCTTTCTTTCTTTTCTTTCCTTCTTAATGTCCTCCCTTCTTTTCTTTCTTTTTTAATGTCCTCCCTTCTTTTCTTTCTTCTTAATTTTCTTTCTTTCTTTTCTTTCTTTCTTTCTTTTCAGTTGTTAACTCTTTTTTAAATGAAAGATAATTTTATTCATATATTCTTTATTTTTGACGACTTCATTTTCCATATGAAAACAATGTTTTTCGTGATATATAAAATGTAATAATAAGCAGCTTCCAAAGTCCATCATACTCACGTGATACAGACTTCATAAATAATTTTGCAGTTGGAGAAATTTTTTTGTAGTTTGGATAATTGTTTTTGATAATGTAATTATATGGAATATATTTTCGGTAATATTTAAAATTTCTTTTTGCTTGATCATTTTGATTTCTGAATTTGATAAAAAGTAAAGAAATATGAAAAATGGATAAAAAGTGGAATAATGAAAATCCTTCCTCAGAAAATTCTTACGTAAATTAAAAACTTGCGATACCTCTTATGAATAAGTCTGCATTTGTTGATTTTAATAATTTTGATTTTTCACGACATAATAAAAAATATTTACATATTTTTTTAAATTCTACATACCTTTGAAATGGATTTCTTGATGGTTAAATGAAAATGAAAAATAAAATCTCAGAATCTAAAGCAGTTAATGATTTTTTTACTAGATAATCGACAATGCAACGTAGAATGAAGTCAAAGAGAAAGACGATGACAGAAAGCAATTGGATTAAGAATTCATATTGAACTTTATGATTTTTATGACACAAAACGGTGCATTCAGGAGTTGCAAATTAAAAATTCACTTAATTAAAATCTCCCACTTGCTTATTTTAAGTCACTATAATTTAACGAGTGGCTCTTGCAGTGTGTCTCACTGGCGACGGTTCGAGGTAATGCTTTCTCCATCATAGCGGCTGGCAGAGGATAGAAAAAATTTCTTTATAGTTACGTTGTTCTGGAATTGTCATCATTGGCCGACTGAACTTGCTTTGCTTCAATTATTGTTTCCCTTAGATTGAACTTACCATTTCTTTTTATACTATAATGTATTTAAGTGTTATCCAATAAATCTTTCGAACTTATCCAAGAAAAAAAAAAAAATTTAACGATTTATGAATAGATAGGATAAAAACTTTGATAAAAATCTCAAAATCTCAAAATCCTTATATTACTATATAATTTCATTCTTTATTTAAAGAAGCACAATCACAATCAATTTTCTTTGTTTTTCCCACGTTTAGTTTTCATTCACAGAAATATTTGTTTTTATTTTCCGCTATTTTCCCGCCCATTCTATTTAGGACAGGATTTATTTCCCAAGCTCTTTCGTGAGGACGATAGATAAGTCCACTTGTCTATCGGAAAATATTCGTTTACACGTAATAATAACTTAGATATCAAAATGGTTTAATCTCGGTGAGATACGTGTTTCGCTGTTGCCATGTTTAGCAGAATAAAATATTCAAATTGGAAATTGAGGTATCGATCGTTTATTGAAAAGCGACATCTAGATATTAAATTATTAAAGCAAAACTGATAAAAAAGTATTGTATGGATGATGACAAACAAGAGAATAAAATGCGAATACCACTAATAATAATAATAATAACATTTTTAAGAGATCCCAATATTTATGAGTTATTGGACAAAAAAATATACAAGATGGCATCCAATGGATTCAGGGAAACATTACAAAAGCCAGTGTTGAAATTATAATAATACTAGTAATGATAATAAAAGCAATAAAAGAAAGATAAAATCAATGCAAAATAAGAGTAATAAATCACGCACACACACTTACACACACACATACACACACACACATATATATATATATATATATATATATATATATATATATATATATATATATATATATATACTTCAAATGAGTTATATCCAACTTGAAGTTTCCCAGATAGAGCCAATGAATCTATTGAATTATTATTAATATATATATATATATATATATATATATATATATATATATATATATATATGATACAATATAAAATATAATATGGTATACTGTAAAAGGAAGCTGGAAACACCCGCGCTTAAAAGGTGCAATAAAAAAAGCGCTCAATGAAAAATTCCCCAAAAGTTTGAGTTGTAAAGCAAAATGTAATCAGGAACACCAAAACTCGTCCTTCCTCGTCTCCTGTGGCTGATCTGAACACTAAAAGAACTTTTTTCTCGCTATGCCTGTATGACCGTGGATCTGGTGTTACCTCACAATGTTATTGATGTTCTGTAATAATAAATCAGATAAACCTGCAGCTTAAATAAAATATTTCTATGTCATGATTGGGAAGTATTTGTTAACTAGCTCACAGGAGGGTATCGGTCGTCCTCGTGTGTAAGTTTATGACAATGGAAACATTGTTTATTGCTTTTCCAAAAGAAAGACCCGGAAAAGGTGAATAAGAAATAGCCGAGACATGAATGCAACATTCTCGACAACAAGCCAGAATTTTTCTGACCGAGCAAACTGATTCTGGAAAGAAGCTGAACATGGGAGAGATGCTGTGAGAATTGTGAGAAAAACATATAAAAGGAAGATGCTGAACTTGACGATTGGAAGGAAAAAAATTAATTTTGGAAGAATGGAACAAATTCGACACAATAAAATATTTATATATGATAAAAGAATATGAACTGTAAAATAGAAACGCTGAACAAGGAATAATTTACTGCAATATATAAAAACTGATAGCATGAATTGAACTGTAGACAAGCAGGAGTGAAGATAGTTAATGAAAAGTTTCATGTTTTCAGAGGTCTGAGCAAAGGACAATGCTAAAAGAGCAAAAATAGAAAACTAATTCGTGGAGAAGTGAAATCACCAAATATCATTCTACCACATGATGAATGGAAAAAAAAAATCTGAAACCTTCAAAAACCGACTAGCAGCTGTAATTATATTATTTGTAACAGATGAAATATTTGAAAATAATTCAGTAATAAAGACAAAAAGAATAGGCGACGTCCAACATTACTAGGAGAGAAGTGGATTTAATTGGTAAATTTGTTTTTTTAAAGTGCGCATCAAAATAAACCCAAAGTAAATCTATAAAAATTAAGATCGTATGTTATATTTATTCATTTATTTTCGATCATATGAAATATTTTTCATTATGAATAAATATAAATTTGTTTCAGGATTGGGGTTAAAGATGGAAACGCAGTAAGGAACATTAAATTATTTTCTGTTCAACGTCAAGCTGTTGTTCAAAGCTTATGCTTTTTCTACTCAAAATTGAGTTTAAATGTTGATCAATTAATTATAAAACCGAGTGACATGCAGATTGAAAATGTATTATTATATATTGTACTGAAATTAATTCTTTGGAAGGCATTTTTTATAAAAGTCAGTTATTTTTAACTCTGTATATTTGTCGTTCCATTTGAAATAATATATAACTTCAGAAAGTTCACCTATTTCATCTATAACAATAATGGATGCTAATAGTCATGCCATGATATATCTATATAAAATGATTTGGCAATTAGAGTCATAGTTGGGGAACAAAAGCTGTTAAAAATTAACCAGTATTATCTATTAATCATATACATAATCGACATTATTTACAGTGGCAAAAACTCACTATGAATTCGTTTAGTTATAGCATATTTCATCGTAAAAATCTTTTCTTTTAATTATTTGTGAGTAATCCTTAACTTAGGTCTATTCTTTTATGTGCCGCTTCCGATCATGGCCCTCCACAAATTGTGGCCCTGAGCAGTTTTTCTCCTGCTAGCTAGGACACCTGATCCTTTCTACAATTCATTCACACAAGCTCATCAGGTAAGTTTTCCTTCTTCTGACCTGACCACGTAGTGCTCTTTGATCACAGTGCAGTGAAGATCGAACTTCTGTCCGCACTTAGATGCTGAATCGATTAGGGAAACCATATTATAAAAAAGGAGAAAAATGCTTCTGCCGGTGAAAACATAAATATCATGACGAATAACGAAGAAGGCTGTTGGGTTCATTTTCAGTTGGTTTACATACTACAAGAAAATTAAACATCCCAATCCGACTCTCTATCGTGACACTATATCTCTTGCTTCTAAACTTTTGAGCAGATTAAACATTCACACTTGATGTTAGATCGTCGGGACTTCTCGTCATTAATTCTCTTGCCTGGTTCAACCTCAGCAATTCTCTTGTCTGGCTCAATGTCAGCAATCCTCTTTGGCACCAGTTCTCTACAGGTTACGTGGCTTCTTCCGGTGTCTCTCGACCATCACCGGGTCTTGCTCCCTCTGTTGGCAATTCTCGCTCAAACTGCGTCTACTCTTCGCTTCAACCGGGCATTCGGTTTAAATGCATTTCGCTTTACTCTCACTACCACTCAAAGCTCCTTATGTATTCATCAGTTAATTATTTTCTCCACTTCTGGAGACGTGACACTGACTCTAAACAAAGTGGTCTGGTATTTCAAAATAATAAACTCCTTACTTTTCCAAAACAATAATTTCTCGTCAGTAAGTTTTATTTCAAATCAGCCGTTTCTTTTGTTTGCCGATTTACCAAATAGTACTTTGTTCATTTTCAAAACACATTCCAGAAAACTTACATTTCCCCAAACCATATTTTGGACTCCATATTTCATTCGGCAGTTTCTTTCTTTACATTTTTGGCTTCATCAAAATTCGCATCCTTGCCTTGAATGATATTCAATTAACAAAACAGTCAACTGCAAGTATTTCCTTTTGTCTGCCTAATCTCAAAATATAATTTCCTGTATTCCGCTTTAATGTTTCTACTCTTTCAATTCTTCAACTTTACACGGGATTTTCACTTGAAACCTTTTAATCGTATTTTCACACCACCAGTGTCACGATAGTGTCACATTCATTTCAACTACTACCAATGACCATTTATAGTGTCACAGATCTATTTTATAGCACTGCCTAAGAACCCAGATACAAACGAATGTGAACTCCAACGGACAATCAAATTTATGAGCCATACAACGAAATTTATCATCCGAATTTTGACGAATCAGACCGCAACAGAATCAGAGCGGATATAGGACAGGAAAGAAACAAGGAACACGATATTTATGCTAAGAATATTATCAGAGAGAGTAATACAAATGCAGAAGGACTTGCAGATTTTTATAGATTACGCAAAGACGTTCGATAAAGAACGCCAAAAAGATCTGTTGAAACTGCTCAATACATCTGGGAAGGATAAATTCATAATCAAGCACCTATACTGACAGAAAACTGCACTGGATACGGATAGGAAATGGATACAGTAGATATGCAAAAATGGAAAGGGGTGTAAGACAAGGTTGTGTTTTCTCACTGGACTTATTCAACCTATACAGAGAGTCGTCCTGGATTCATTATTGACGGCCACAATCTTGACAACATAAGATATGCAGATGACACTGTGTTGATAGCAGATACGGAAAGAAATCTACAAAAACTCCTACAGAAGGTAGTGAAGGAAAGCGAGAAGAACGGATTAAACATCAACTACAAGAAGACACAATGCATGGTTGCTAGCAAAAGAGTAAGCCTAAAGTGGAAATTGCAATTCGGAGATAACAAAATCAAACAAGTTCGAAAATTTAAATATTTAGGAAATGTGACGGAATGTGTGACACTGAAATTCGAAAATGTAAAGGGATAGGCAAAGGTACGCCAAACGCTAAGCAGAATATTAACGTGATATCTGTCCCCCCCCCCACCGTATGGCTGTGAGATGCTCAAAGATGAAGAGGAGACTTGAAGCAACAGAAATGTGATTTTACAGAAGGATGCTGAGGATACCATGGACCGAACATATGGGCAACGAAAAGTTTTAGAAAAAAGGCCACAAAAAGGAAACATACTTAACATCAGAAGGAGACACCTGAGGTTTCTGAGGCACATAATGAGGCAGGAGACCTTGGCAAAACAGATACTCTCAGGGCAAGAGGGACAGAGGAAAACAACGCAGAACATGGTGCGTTTGAGTAAATGGATGTCGGAACAGAGTTTAGGAGAAATAACAGAAAGACAACGACATGACAGTAGAGTCATGATCACCTCGTCCTGTGGGGGACGCAGTACATAAAGAAGAACATTCTAGAGCGACGTTGTTGCATTCTTTAGAACCGCTTGCATTTCATTATTTGAAAAACAGAAAGTTCACAAATTTCATTTTGTGAGAGGTTAATCAAATTTGACCAGTTTGTCGCTTCAGATTTGCCGAATGTAATTTTTAAATCTCTTCTTTGGTGGCTCGTTACTTTTGAAATAAAAAACTTTTTTCGTAAATTTACCCATAATTGGTTATATTTGTGTGATGTAATTTGAATTAAATTTGAGAATTAATCTTGTAAATTGACTATGAATAAATGTTTACTTACCTAATGGACAAAATATTTTATAGTCTTTTCCCTCTCCCTCATTTCTTCTGATTGCAACACAGGAAAACTATTTTCTAGAACCAAGCGAACGCATTGTGCTGTAATTTTTTTAATGCAACATTCTGTATTTCGTCGACTGTTATTTTATTTTCTGGATCATGCTGTGGATATACAATTGTTAGTTATGGAGTTTATTATCCATTTTAATTTCAGTCTAATTAACTGCATATATTTCGATTCATAAATTTTATAAGATTGTGTTATAAAGCTTTCAGTGATCACCGGAATGAAATTCCAACCATTAATTCTTAATTTAAACTTTATTTTTAAACTCCTTTCCTCAAAAAAACAGTAGCGATTTTGAAAGAAAGTGTGTATTAATCATCTCAAACACCAACTTTCAAATTGAGTGCTTCCCTACTGCTACACTACGTCTTTACCTATTACGTCACACGTGTCAGACAGCTGAGATCATTTCGAAAAAGTGGAGAAGAACAAATCTTCTAGTGCTCTCTCTCTCTCTCTCTCTCTCTCTCTCTATATATATATATATATATATATATATATATATATATATTTGGCACTTCATTTTATTCTCTTTCCCACAAAATGCTTATTTACATGTACAAGATATCCGTTGAGATTTAACTTCTATTTCTCTCTCTTTCTTGGTGTATATGTTCGTGTATATATCTTCCTGTGCAGATGGTTGTATAAAAATACCAGGTAAATCTGAATTTACTTATATTACCCTCCCCCTATATAACTAAAGAATTCTGATGAGAGTTTGAGAGGGATGCATTGAAAGGCGAACAACACACACATAAATGATTTTCTGGAAATTTTCCACGGCATCATTCATGACGGCCAGGCTCTCTAACGACAGTTTGTCAAGTTCCTATATGATCCGTGTAGCAAGAGCCAATTTGCTGACGCATGCGCGTGCACAGATGATTGATTGCATAACAGCCAATCATTCTTGTTTACGCATCATTCATTAGAAAACATTACGAAAATTGCATGTTTCTTTTGGTTTTATTTTCTTTGGAAATAATCGTTACATAACTGTTGTGACCTTGCCATGTTATTGAGCCCAGTTCCCGTCGGTTAACTTCTTTAGCTGGTTTTGTTTTTTGGAGGCGATGCATAATGGTCGTGACGGCTACATTCTGTAAGCGTATTTATTTCACGGTAGAATAATTAGGTTCTCTTTCTAAGGCGAACTCAGCGGTTATTAAACAGCAGAGGATAAACTGCAGTAAAACAGAAGCAATTATAACACTTCACTGAACTGACGAATCAAATAGAATTTGTGAAGTGACGAGCTTTGCCAAACTGCCTGATACAAAATTTCTAACGGGATCATCTATCTATCTATCTATCTACATATATATATATATATATATATATATATATATATATATATATATATATATATATATATATATACGGATCTTTTAATATATTAGCTTCTACTTGATTCTTCGTTATCTATCTCATTTTATTCCTATAACACTCATAGCTTAGAACAACGCTCGTTCTGTTTCAATTTGCGAGGGGTTACTAAAATATTATCGAACCAACTCACTTGTGAAGCTCTTTTATGTTTGGGCCGAGAACATTTTAGCAATCGGATATTATTCAAAGCTCTCTTTTATTCTATTCATTAATCTCTCTCTCTCTCTCTCAGTTTGTTCATTTTCCCTCTTTTTGTCTCACTCACTCTTTGTCTTATATCTTTCTACTCGTCTACACCTTTATCCTTCTATTAATCTCTCTCTCGGTATGTACATCTTTCTAAGACCATATATATATATATATATATATATATATATATATATATATATATATATATATATATATGTGTGTGTGTGTGTGTGTGTGTGTGTATGTGTGTGTGTTTGTGTGTATTCATTAATCGATCGATCATTCATTCTGTTAATCTCTATTTCCTTTGTCTCTTTCTATTTTTATGTATGGGGAAATGTATGCTTACGATTTCGAAATTATATTGTATTTTCAATGTGTTATCTATCTATCTATCTATCTATCTATCTATCTATCTATCTATCTCTGTTTCTCCATATCTATCTATCTATCTATCTATCTATCTATCTATCTATCTATCTATCTCTGTTTCTTCATATCTATCTATCTATCTATCTATCTATCTATTTGTGGCTCGTCATTATCTCTCTCTCTCTCTCTATCTATCTATCTCTGTTTCTTCACATCTATCTATCTATCTATCTATCTACATACATACATTCTGTTCATATCTATCTATCTATCTATCTATCTATCTATCTATCTATCTATGTCTGCATTAACTGAATGTTATTTTCTTGTTTGTGTAAGTGCGTGTGGAAAATTCAAATTATATTTTGATGGAGTTTTCTTTCTATTCAGAATATCTAAAATGGATTTTTGATATTCCTCTCTTTTCTGCATCAGTTAAATTTAAATAACAATGTCAAATTTTTATAATGACCATTTCAGTTCTGGGTTAAGAGGTTAAGAGACTCATCACATTGAGAATATTTTTAGAAGTTCTCCTCGTGATTTCTGTTCGGAGTACAGAAACAAACACAGAAGAACTATTTTGCTCTCACTTATGAACATGATTTGTCGTGGCATAGCGGGTTTTAGTTGAAATGGTCCGAACTTGTGAAAGTAAGGAAGGAAATGGCTGATCCGGACCGTTCCTGTCGATTTTTAATCGTTCAACTTCCAACACATCAAATAATCGACAGATATTTATCTATATTTCTGAGATGAGGTATTATGTGCATTATTTACATTATTAGGACTATTTTCCTCATCTTTGTTGCCATATTTATTACAACGACACGTCGCAGATATCTCTCCCGAGTAAGACCTCCATAGAGGAGAACATGACTAAAGACTGTGTGTACGCTATCCCGTGCAGCTGCGGAAAGAAATATAAAGGAGAGACAGGTCGCCCCATCAAGGTAAGTCTTCAAGAACACCAGAAAGCTGTAACACGAGGGGAAGTGGAAAAATCAGGCGTGGCTGACCACATATGGAGAGAAAAGGGAGATCACCGCCCTCTGTGGGATCAGGTTGAGATCATAGACAAGGAACACCATTCGAAAATTCGTAAAGTTAAGGAATCAGCACATATGCTAGGCCACAAAAATCCCCTGAGCCAACCAAGCATAGAAATGAATACAATATGGGAACCAGTAATAAGGAGAAAAGCGATAATAACAACAAAGTTGCAATATGTCCTCTGGTAAAAACATGTAATGATAACAGCAAAAATTGCAATATGAGCCAAGGTAAAAATGAAGACATTAGGTTTATAATACCCAGAAATTTATACACAGATGGCACTGTGGGTAAAGGCGTTGGTTAAATCCAGTGACAGGACCAAAAGAGTGTGAGTTCAATACCCGGTTAAGGCAGTGGAGAACTTTCAGAGGGAAAAATTAACAGGAGATAACTGATAATTGACATCCATTAAACATGGTACGTGGAACTAGAACAGTCTACCCTAGTGAACGAAATAAAGGGTTCAGTTCGACATTCCAAGCACCTGAAAAACACCGGAGCGTACAACGGCTGAAACGTTGTAATAAATATGGCGGCAAAGATGAGGACAATAGTCCGAATAATGTAAATAATGTAGATATAATATTCTTACATTTCCCATTAGAGCACACTTCAAACTTTTGAGAAAGAAAGTTTAAAATGACTTAATTTGTGTCAGTTTTGCATCCTTTTGAAAATAGAAGATTATAAGCTGCATTTTAGCCACTTGCTGCTTTTTTATTTACCGAAAAGATATGTACCGTGTACGATGAAGGTGCTTTAGCTGGTAGAACGATACAGAGATGGTTTGCTAAGTTTATTGTTGATGATTGTAGCCGTATTGAGGAAGAACGCTTATACAGACTCCCCACTACAGATGACGACCAAATCAAGACACTGAGAATAACCTGCATTATACGACAGGCGTGGGATTAGTAGGAACACTAAAATTATCACAATTCCCCTTCCATAAGCACCTAGTGAAGCTTGTGTGCTTAAATCGCTACGATGATTGCGTAACATATGATTTGAATGAAAAGTATCTTTTGCATCGCATTCCTTCTGTCGTTTGCTGTATAAACGCAATGAAAATGCATCCTTTATAAAGGAAATTGTGATGGGTGATGAGAAATGGATTGTTTACAACTATGTTTAGCGAAAAAATATCCTGGCGTAATCGAGATGAGCTCAACTTTAGGCACTTTAAAAGCAGGTCTTTATCCTAAGAAAGTCATGCTGTGCATCTGGTGGGATTGGAATGGAATGCTGTACTATGAGCTTCTGCCAAGTAACCAGGCAGTAGATTCTGAAAAGTACTGATCGCATCTGGACGATTTAAAGGTAGCAACTCAAGAAAAACGACTAGACTAGATGTTTTCCATCACGATAGTGCCAGACCTCATGTTTCTTTGGCGACCCGGCAAAAATTGTTGCAGTTTGGCTGAGATGTGTTACCCCACCTGCCATATTCACCAGACATATCTCCTTCGGATTTTCATTTATTCAGGTCCTTGCAAATTAATTTCAGTGCTAAAAAACTTTAATTATTTGTATGGAATAAAAAACAATTTAAGTTCTTTGCCGAGAAAGCACCGAAATTCTGGGAAGATAGAATCTTTACGTTGAAGGAAAAATGGAGATAGATTGTGCAACAAAATGTTTCATATTATTTGAATAAATATTTAATGGCATAATTTTGTTTCGTGTTTTAGTTTCCCTTAAAACTGGCATGAACTTTCCGGACAACGCAATAGCTCGTCTAAACATTTGCCATAGACGTAGCGGTAGACTTATGATGATTCGTCTTGATAGAGTATGAAAGGAAATGTCAGGTATTTTCTGGAGTTGAAGACTCCAATGTTCACTTGTCAAATGTCTTTAACTTGCCAGGTACAATGACATCGATATTTTTGTTACATACAACAATCAGTGGAAAAGATTGTTCATCATTTCTGGTCCAAGAAAAAGAAAATTTTAAATTATTATTGCTAAAATGACAATTGGGATCCAGCTTCGCCATATTAACATTTGTTTTAGTTCCTTTTACTATTTTAAAGCAAGCAGAAAAATTATGGCAAGTATTTCGAAATGTTATTGCAGTTTCGGCATCTGTCTATCTATCCTAGCCTATTGTTATGGTCCAATATCCCCATCACCACTGTTATGGTCCAATATCCTCATCGCCACCGTTATGGTTCAAGGTTATGACCAAGGAAGAACAACACGATCACAAGAGTGGAAATAAGAAAGATATATTACGCAGAATAATAATACAAGATTTTGGAGGTGTTAGTATGACTGTCAGTCTGGTTTGGCGTGATCTACTATTGGCTCGACTCGATACAGTCTCGACTCCTTCCACGTCTCTCTTGAGTGTCAGGAAAAGTTCATTGTGTCGTTATAGGTAAGATCCCATAACACCACCTCCCAAAGCTTTCGCCTCGCAGGGGTCTTTAATATGTTTTCCTCTTCGGATTAATCATCAAAGACTCTGTAAATTTTCTTTTTCTGCTTGATTTCCGCGGTTCTGAAATTGCTTGAGGCCTTTGCATATTGAATGTGTGAAATATTGTGTCCATCACTTCTTCCTCTTCCTGAGGTGGACCGTTAGAATCCTCTAACAGCCTCTTTCTGATTTGATTTACGTGCTTTTTATGCGAGAACTTCGGACCCTGAATTATGTAAACGACGTTCCCGATTCGTTTCTCTATTGTACCTGGCTCCCAATAGGATGTATTGTTTTTGTACATTAAAAAAAAAACTTTCTCCGCAGGGTTAAATTTTCCTTTTTGGTACAAACGGCGTTGGTGATTGCTTTGTCTGTTTTGGTAGTAATTTGTCGAATACCGATCTAATTTTTCGGGCGAACATCACTTCCGCCGGTGATAATGCCAATGGCGTAGTACTGTTCGGAGTAATTCTATCTACTTGCAAGAATTGTTGTAAAGCCTTTTCTGTTGGTATCAAATAAGCTTTCCTTAGTGTTCTTTTTAATGTATCTACAAACCCCTCCGCTTGCCCGTTTGATCTTGGGTGATATGGCGGGGATTTGATGTGCTTCACCTGAAAAGTTTCACAAAATTCTTGAAAATCCGCAGATGTAAATTGTGTCCCATTATCGGAGACTAGACAATCAACCACTCCGAAACGAGCAAAAAGCTCATTAAGGCAATTTATTGTAGTCTCAGAAGTAGGTTTTCTACAAAGAAATACTTCTGGAAATTTGCTGTAACTGTCTACTACAATCAAATAGTAGAAACCATCTAATGGACCTGCGAAATCTACATGGATTCTCGACCACGGTCGATCTGTCTCCGGCCATGGCTTATGGATGATCGGCGGTGCTTTGGCTGCTAAGGAACAGCTTGCATTTTCCCACCATATGTATAATATCTTGATCTATGTTTGGCCAATATACATAACTTCGCATTAAGGATTTCATTCTGTTCTTTCCTGGATGGCCGATGTGAAAATCCTTGAGGTTTGCCTTTGTAGCGTTTTCGGGATTACTACCCTTTCATTATATAGTAGAACATTATCACATAACGAAAAACTGTCTGATATATGCTTATTTTGTCCTGCAATTGGTGTCCAAAAATTTTTTTTCTTTTATCTTCGCGTAGAACTTTCACTACCTACGTCGACTCTGTTATGGACGACCGATAGCAAAATAATTTTTAGATTCTTCCCGTAGAACTTGTTTTTTCAATGTCCTTTTTTTAGAATTCTCCGCGTAGAATTCGTTTCTTCAGTATACTTTTTCTTGTTTCTCCGCATAGAATTCGTTTCTTCAGTATCCTCGTCGCCACTGTTATGGTCAAATATCCTCGTCCCACTGTTATTGTCCAAGATTAGGACCAAAGAAGAACAACACGAACACAAGAGTAGAAATAACAAAGGTATATTACACAGAATAATAATACAAGATGTTGGAGGTGTTAGTATGACTGTCAGTCTGGCTTTGAGTGAACTACTATTGGCTCGACTCCTTCCACGTCTCTCTTGAGAGGCGCAGGCTTTATAGTGTCAGGAAGAGTTCATTGTGTCGTTATAGGTAAGATCCCATAACTGCTATTGTTAAGGGATCTACCATTTTCACACAAATGGACTCACCCAAGGTATACATATACTACTACCAGTGAATACCCGGACGGTCTGTAAAGAGGAGTGTAGCACAAGAGTAACCGTTAGCGAGCACGTAGACTCAGTAAGGAGTCATACCGCGATACTTAAATACCAAGACTGTATATATATTATTGCTACTAACCCGCATTCCTGGATCTACTAACCCGTATTACCGGTTTGTATTATTACGTTAATACATTTATTTTCCTTATCCATTCCTGGCGTTTGTTATTCATTGATATCGGATTCATCCCGGAATCCACAACAGTTATCTATCTATCTATCTATCTATCTATCTATCTATCTATCTAAACATTTTTACGTTTTGTGTTGTAAGATATTGTTTTGAAAAATGATTACGAAAACCAAAAAAGTAAATCATTATATAAAACTTGAATGCTTGGAGACCAAAACAAAAAAAGGCAAAATATCACTTCTGCTGTCAGTAAAACCTCGAAATTATTCTCCCTTATTTAAGAAAAAAAGATGGCTTCATTTGTGTACAATACTGACTTCAAATCTTTCTGCGTAGATAAAAATACAACGTGATAAACATGGATTATTTTCTTTTTCATATCCAAACCATCTGCAGTCGTCAAAACCAATTAAGTTATCAGCAATTACCTGACTTTCAAACATCATGTGGTAGAAATTTGAATATAAATAAATAAAAAAAGTATAAATAAAAATTATTATTAATATTTATTTTGCATGATTTTTTTCAATTTGTATTTCTTTCAGTGGCGGATATGTTGGCAGCCATTCCATTTGTACTGTGCCTTTCAATATTTTATTCAAATAAGAATTACAATTATTATAAAACTAATAACTGGAAAGTCATGAATCTATGATCGAATAAAAGTCTTTTATGATTATCCCAAAATCTTAATTTACAGCATAAAAACGGGTTTAATTTACGCTTGATATTTAGACCGGTTCATTTTTTATGCAATAAACTGAAAAAAAATTAATGTTAACTTTAACATTAATTTTTTTTCAGTTTATTGCATAAAAAACGAAATCCAGTGACGAAGCCAATAAAAATTTAGTCAACTAAATTGCATAGAAATTTGATCCTAATAAGATGAATGCAAAAACATATTATTTACTGATCTATTTCCCATTCTAATTTGAGAACTTATTCTGTGGTAATGATTGCGCAAGCAGATATTGCTTACCAAAATTCACTTCTGTATTCATTGGTTGCAATTACAGCGTTATTTGGATCTTTGTTGCGCATAAAAATGAGTTTTCGTTTAAATGCGACTTTCTTCTTAAGCCTTTAGGAATTCAGTGTTGGCAGAAAGTTTTAACGTTATTATCCATTTCCAATGGCCAAACAACCCCAAACATAACCTCTCCACGTCCTTACTGATGCTTCGACCAAATAAGCTTCGGTTTTTCATCCTACCTCAACCACCACCATCAATTTCACCTACTGTCAAGGCCATCCAGCGTTGCCCTACACAAAACTGTGAAAAGTACTTACTGAAAATCCAGTTTCATATACTGTTTAGCCCGGTTGGCACGTTTGATGAAGTCACTCGACCTAAAAAAAGAGTGAACAATTGCTTTGGCGTACGTTCCTTAACTCTCTTCTACGTGATGTTATGATATTGTAGGCACATTTGGAATCCTAATGGCGATGAATAACACTTGACAACTCTTATGCGGGTGAATAATTTTCAATTTGCTTTCCATTCGTCGAGTGAAAATCAATGATTTCTGTATATTCCAAATTGTCAAATTACGCAGTGTATGCAATAAGGTTTGCGATTATTTTGTTTTAGAACGAGTGATAATCTGCTAAAAGGAAATCAGGAAATATTTAATGTTGATTTATGATCCTGAAAAATGTGAACAACTTTTGCTTTTTGCTCAAATGTGTTTCACATCCCATGTTGCACAAAAATTGGAATGGTGGCACTGAAGTAATATATCCAAAATGTCTGGCAAAAGTTCTGCATTTCTTGTAAATGTTGTTAATACCGTTTTTTTATAAACAGAGCATTTACTTAATTAATTGTATCTTAAAAAAAGTATAGACAATAAATATGTAAAAATAATTGTCGGACTTGCCGCATTTCATAATATATGATGTCATTTTTTTACGTTAAGATACGCTTTGAGCAGATATGAGCGTTCGAGGGCAATCATGGGAAATTTGTAGTTTAACAGCAGTAATTTAACATTGCTATCCGGACGCTTCCTCTGTAGCTAAGTGGCATAGCACGTCAGGCGATATGACGGTTCTGTGTAGGATACAGGTTCGTGTCCTGTCGGAGGACGCATATATTCTTTGAGATTTCGAGGGCATTCAGACCGGTAAGTATTGTTAATACTGTTTATTATAAAAAAGAGCATTTACTTAAATATTTGTATATATAAAAATAGCGTATAAGCAATAAATACATTAAGATAGATAATTCATTTAGTCTTTAAATACTTGTTTCATGCATGTTTCAAGTAATATCTATAAAATGTTTTATTAATATGAACTGAATTCCTTCATTATTCAATCATCAAATTATTTATTTTCGCTTTCTATTACCGTACTCATTATATCTTTGTGCAATGAAAATGTTTGTCCAGGTCAAATAATTCTTTTTAAATCACACGAAATGCATGAAATAAATTTCTTCACATTAGATTATGTTTAGATATTAAATTCACTGTCTTCTTATTGTCCTTTCATATCAACGTTTTGAATGAATAAGAAAGTAAAGGAAAGAAGAAGGAAAAAGGAAGGGAGGAATAATCGTCATATATTACAATAATAAAAATGTTTAATAACAAAGGTATAAATAGATATAAATTAATTCACAATATGAATGAAGGATTTACAAAATATCTAATTAAGTATATTCACTATTACAAGTTTGTTTCAAAGAAACTACAAAAGCAAAAATGAGATAAACATCAAAAGAAAGCATAAAGAGAAAATTGCATTCATATTTTGCAGCAAAAAATACAAATCTCTATTTAAACACTTTTACCAAAACTCGAATCGGTAAGAAAAAGAGATTAGCATATTTAAAGAGATTTCTAGAAAATTTGTGGAAGAACATTTTTGGAAAGTCTCAAAATAAAGTCGTTCCATTAAAACCTGAAACGTTTACTATGCGATCAGAAAGATTATAAAGAATTTTGTTCAAAAACAGATTATTATATCGATTTTGAAAAAAAAAAGCAAATAATCTAATGCCATAAAAAGAATAAAAATGAACTCAACAGATTTTAATGTCAATGCCCAAGAGATGATTTAGCATTCGATCATGTTAGCGCGTTGAACAAATCTGTATTTATCTACGCATTCACACATATTTACATATTATCTTATCGCACAGGCGTCGAATAACCAGTTATGGATTTTTAAAAATTTAAATATGAACTTAAATCTTCTGTTTCTTTTTAATGTTTAATTTAGTCTGTATAGATTGATGTAACTTATCTGGTTGAAAATTGGTAATTTTATATTTTTATATTTGATCTGTCTGAATCTCTATATTTATTGCATCAAAGATACAATTATGGCACATGGCCTAAAATGGGAAGGCGTTGAGGCTGGTCCACATTAACTATCCTATACCTAGCTAATCAGATTCACGACCCATTCACTCAATACAATTCCACATTCACCATAAGAAATCGCCCATCACCACTCGATCCTCCATACACCACAATACCGCATTCTCTCAAGAGAGAACCTACCAAACGAACCCCATGCCATAAAAATTTAATGAGAATAATAATACATAAAAATCTAACCGTGAAGAATGAGAGGGGAGGGAGATGAACCCAATAATAACTAAACAACAACCCAACCCGAACTAAACATAACTAATGTTAGCTAAAAACGCAGTGGAAATTGAGCAAAAGTTAAGTCACTACACATTATCATCGTCAGTAATTGTCTTGTTAAAAATGACCTTGATATATACCAGGAAAATAGACTCTGACCTTTTGTGGGTTTCCGTAATCTCAGGTGACATTCACATTTTGAGTTCCTGAAATTTACCTAAGATTTCTGAACAATGAACTAGAATAGAGTTATTGCAATAAAGAACTGAAGAAAGTTGAAAGACACTTCTAAAATTTCCCTAACACTGTGCAAAACATGTCACTGGGAAGTTTTTCATCACGGTAATATATTTGGCAGTTGGCTCATAGACTAATTACAATATTCTAGTGAATTGTAAGATTGATATTTATGGGTGAATCATTGCGTGATTCCGATTAATGACCAGAGTATGTTTGCATCACAAAAGAGATAATCTCCAGTGAAGTCGATGAATAAAATTATCACTTAGAATAGTGAAGTGAAAACAGTTTATCTCAGCTGATTGAATATAGGTTTCATTTCGAAATTAGAGGATGTTATTGAATCTGACCTGCAGCTAAAGAAAGCTAGCGAGCAAAACGATTCTGAATCAATCATCGTATAATAGTTCAGCAGTCTCTTTATGCTACACTAATGTTAAAATCAATCGTTTCCATACAGGAAACATTCGCCTTTCATTGACAGAATAGTATTAATGTCAGTAGAAATTTACAAATTATTTTTTAAAAACATTTTTCAAGAAATTAGATTTCTGAAGTCTTCTAGATGTTATAGCTCTTTCGAATATTGATAGGAATTTCCTTACAAACTTTCGTAAAAGGTATTGGGAATTTTGCATTGAAACGTGTAGATAGCATTCTTCATTTGCATCTGTTCTATCTCTTCAATTTTCAGTAATAATTTTTTCTTGATTAAATGTTGTGTCTTTATTAGAGTATAATCGTAAGAGTCTTTGAAAGCAGACATTTTACAGACATCATTGGAGGTTGCTATGATAAAAAGCTCAATAAAAAACACCCGATTCGACAAACAACTTCATTAATTTAACGGCAAGTAATCTATCTATCTATCTATCTATCTATCTATCTGAGTTAGTTATGTGATTTATGAAATAAAAATAAATTAAACTCTATTTTCTTAATTTTTGGCACTAAGTTTATTGAACAGTAGGTTTCACGTTTTGTTCTACTGGCGTCAACCATCTTTCAGTCAATTCCATATTTCCTTCCTACTAGAACATTTTACCTTTCTGAGTGAAGAACTACAAGGACACATGACACAGTGGATGAAGCCATTAGTTAGATCCAGTGACAGGGCCCAAAGAGTGTGAGTTCAATACCAGGCTAAAGCAGTGGAGAACTTCCAGAGCGGAAATTAACAGGAGATAACTGATAACTGACATCCATTAAAACATGCCACGTGGATCTAGAACAGTCTACCCCAGTGAGCAAAATAAAGGTTTCAGTTCGACATTCCAATCACCCGAAGAAGGCCGGAGCGTACAACGGCCGAAACGTTGTAATAAATATGGCGACAAAGATGAGGGCAATAGTGCGAATAATGTAGATAATACCTCATCTCAGAAATATAGACAGATACAGTAGGTTTCCTTTCACAATCTTCAAGATAATTGAATTCTTTTCTTAAAAGAAGTCTGTAGATCTCGGAATAAATATAACCTGCAGAATATGGTGGATAAGTGAAGAATTCTCAGCCAAACTACAACAATGTTTTTCTAATCATCAAAGAAATATCCAATCTTGTATTATCCTCTTGGAAATAATTTCTGTTAATTAATGTCGAACTTCTTTTAGTCGATCGTTTCCATCAGTTAATGTAATTGACAGCAGTACTTGTTCGAATCAATCGTTTCAGTAAGGTGTTCATTGTAGACAACATTCTAACAATCTTACCACATACAGATTAACAATTTTTTGAATGAAGCCAGATCTTTGCCATGGTTACCAATACTTGGGTGTCTATGTTAGTACAAAATATCAATATTGTTATTATCCGTCATAGTTTGTTTCCAATAAGGAGGTTTTCACTATTTTTAAGTAGCGAATTTTACACGAAATCATGGTTCAGTACGTCATTTCTTGTATGTGGAAGCTACAAATCAAAGTGACTAACATAAACAATTACCTACAACGCTTGAGTTTAGATATTTTGATTATATTAATCTAATACTGCTGATTATTCCAAACTAATGTCTTAATTTAGTCGTAAATAAGCTGACCAATCTGACCATGGATCATCATTCAACACGAAATCTTCTGCAAAGAAAGCTGAGATTATTATTATTATTATTATTATTAATAATAATAATAATAATAATAATTTCGTCAAAAATATTAGGGAACTGGAAAAGATGAAGCCTATATGTACCTAAGAATTAGATTGTATACCGCATACCCAAATGAAGGAGAATGTAAGAAAGGAGTACTACAGGCGTGTGCGTCTGCTACTGAATATCCAACTGAATTTAAAAAACAGAATATCAGCCTTGACTCTTCCTGTGATGCAATACAGTTTTAACATCCTTGACTGGACCATAGCTGTCATTAAGCGAATGGACGCCAAAAAGAGAAAGCTTCTCACTTGCTAACACATGCATCATTCCAAAGCTGATGTTGATCGTCGGTATGTGCCCAGATCCGAAGGAGGACGAGGATTAGTTCAGCTAGAACTGTCTTACAAAACTACAACAATTGGCCTTCAAAGATGCTTGAAAACTACAGAAGACTGGATGATGATATGTGTCAAAGAACATGAAAGTAGTAAGCGCCTTTATTCCGTAATAAAGGAAACCAACAATTTCAAAATGGAGTATCAAATGGGTGTGGAAATAATATGTAAAGCACAATACACCGACTAAAGCTGCAAAATACTAATGTAGACAAACCTCGTAGCCATCAGTGGCTACATAGTGCAGGGTTAAAAGCTGAAACCAAAGATTTTATCCATTGCTACACAGGAATAATGCTTGTTAACTAGAAATTAACAAGTACACATAATAAAATACTGTGTCAGCCCAAAAAGCAGATTCTGCGATAAATATCTAGAGACAATTGACTAATTTGGTATTGGCACCGACTGAATGGCAGAATGGGACAATATCTGCTCTGGAAAATGAACCCACACCCGGTTACGGAGATGGGACCTGTAACAATCTTATCGGACTGCACAATACCCACAGCTAGAACAATCAAAGCTAATCGTCCAGACATTGTTATTAGTGACCGCAAATAACAAATTGCCTCCTTATATCTATGGCAGTCCTAAATCTATCAAAATATTAAAATCGAAATCTCAAAAATGTGGCACATGGGAACAAGAACAATCTCTGTTGTTTTCAGATTAGTTAGAAAATATTCCAGTCGACTCATTGAAGGGATTTCTGGAAGTCCATGCCTTAAAGAAATCCAAAAAAATTTACACACGCGTACAGCCTATACCTTACGAAGCGCTTTATCTATGTCATTTTTTTAATTGCTCAGTGGAAACTGTCATGATGCTTTTTTGACCTTGGTCTCTTGGCGGTACCCGTAAAGAAATGTGTACACACCAGAAATCAAATGAAATAAAGTGATAATAATAATAATAATAATAAAATAATAATAATAATAATAATAATAATAATAATAATAATAATAATAATAATGATAATAATAATACTTAAGAGAAGAGCACGATTTAAGAAAGAATACAATATTTGACAATGTTAAACAATATTTCAACAGTACGTCTTCAAGTTACATTAAAAAAATCTTTCAAGTATAAAAATATATAAATCTACAAAAACAGATAAGTATCTGTCTATATTGCTGACATGAGGTATTATGTACATTATTTACATTATTCGCACTATTGTCCTCATCTTTGTCACCATATTTATTACAATGTTTCGGCCGTTGTACGCTCCGGCCTTCTTCAGGTGTTTGGAATGTCGAACTGAAAACCTTTATTTCGCTCACTGGGGTAGACTGTTCTAGTTCCACGTGCCATATTTAATGGATGTCAGTTATCAGTTATCTCCTGTTAATTTCCCACCGAATGTTCTCCACTGCCTTAATTGGGTATTGAACTCATACTCTTTATGTCCTGTCACTGGATCTGACCAATGCCTTTATCGACTGTGCCATGTGTCCTTGAGGACATCTGTCTATGAATTTCTGGGTATTATAAACCTAATGTCTTCAGCAACCATCTTTTACCAGTGCTCATATTGCAATTTCTACTGTTATCATTACATATTTTTACCAGAGCTCATATTGCAATTTTTGTTGTTATTATCGCTTTTCTCTGGCATTCCTTATTACTGGTTCCGATATTGTATTCATTTCTATGCTTGGTCGGCTCGGGAGATTTTTGAGTTTACGAATTTTCCAATGGTGTTCCTTGTCTATTATCTCAACCTGATCCCACAGAGGACGGTGATTTCCCTTCTCTCTCCATATGTGGTCAGCCACGCCTGATTTTTCTACTTCCCCTCGTGTTACAGCTTTCTGGTTTTCTTGAAGCTTTACCTTAAGGGGGCGGCCTGTCTCACCTTTATATTTCTTTTCGCATCAATACCCGGTTAAGGCAGTGGAGAACTTTCAGAGGGAAATTAACAGGAGATAACTGATAACTGACGTCCATTAAACATGGCACGTGGAACTAGAACAGTCTACTCCAGTGAGCGAAGTAAAGGGTTCAGTTCGACATTCCAACCACCTGAAGAAGGCTGGAGGGTACAACGGCCGAAACGTTGTAAAAAAAGATAAATCTTTGTACAAATGTTGCTTGTCTTGTAAGTTATGAATAAAATGAGAGGAGAGTTCCATAAGATTTATACTAAGCTGTTTGATTAATTCCCCTTAGTAATTAATCAACTAGCAGAAAATTCCAAGATAAACAAGATCAAAGGTAAAGAAAGAGAATTCAGAGGTGTTTATTTAAATTTGAACAAGAATGAAAGAAACAAACTGATTGCCAAAGTATAAAGCGAAATTCAAAGATATTGAGTTACTGAATACTATGTGATATGTCACTTGATTTACGGCATACTACGGATGTAGTATGGACTCTAGTAGGGGCCGGATTCATTGGCTGGTTACATTTATCTAGGAATGTTAAAAGGATATCCGTAACTAAGGTCTGTTTATTGGCTATGATTGCAGGGAAATCAGGTTTTTATTTTTTTTTAACCATTCAACCCCAAGCAAAGCTGGAAGCCACTAGCACGCAAGGAGTTATAGAGTTGGTGCAGGAACAAAGAGGAGTGATAGAGAAAAGGATGAAGAGAAGGATAGGGGATAGATCAGGGCATGTGGAGACGTCGATTGACATTACATTTGAATAGTTGGAGAGTATAGCTATCAGGAAAACAAGAAATGATGATGGAGTTCCACAAGCGAGAAGTGCGAGACACGAAGCTATTGGAGTAGAAGACACGGCTAGATGTAACAGTTTTGACAGTGAAAGGGTGAGAGCGAGATGCCAGCCAGCCTAGTAGAACGCTTAAATTCATGAACTTTGGGAACCGGTGAAAGCAGCTCATCGGAACAGTTACCGTGAAAGTATTTGTAAAAAAGACAGAGGGAGGCAACGTCTGTGTGAGAGCGGCTGCAGACGGGATGCAAGATCAGGGCCAATTACATTGCATATCAGTCAAGAGCCTTGAGACAAACATAAGGGGAACCAGACCATATATGGCAGCAATACTCCATGCAAGGGCGAACGGTCGATTTGTAGATTTCGATAAAAATTTCCTGGCGCCACACAGGGAGCCAACTTTCCTAGCGGTGGACGAAGCTATTGATTCAGGTCAGCGGACAATGTGAGACCAAGCGGTCGCAAAGAGGTGCTCTCGTGGAGTTGAGCGTCAGACATTCTAATGGTAGGCAGGGATGGATCTCTCTGATGATTAATAGAGAGCAGTTTTTGTTTTTTAGGCATTAAAGTTAACCAGCTAATTCCTGCCCCAGTCCACAACTGATTGGAGGTCCTTTTCCAGACAAACGGCCAGATTAGTTTTGTCAGCGACACTAGATTTGTTTTTGAGGCAGGAGTAAATAGTAATTCGTCCGGATAGATGCCTACTTGGGATCCTATCCATCCATACTGAATCGATCTAAATATGTTGGTAGAGTATTCTTCTCATATCGTTTGCACCTAACGATTGAACCTTTATCAAAATCACTGAAATGTTTGTCTGGCTCCTAACTATTCTACTCTCTGATAGGTAACCGATTTATAAAAGGGGAAAAAATTACATCCCGCTTTGTTCTTTGAAAGGACTTCTTCTGACCCCAAGGGGAAATGTTTTAGTTAGTTCCACCATATTGTTTCTCAACTACCCACTATTAACATCATATAGAGGGTTTATAAATCATATTCTTTCATTCGGTACATCACAAAGCATTCCTTGGCCAACTTACATACTTATATATATAGCCGTATTTGTTGTGAGACTGTAGTTTTCCTTCTTACCACATATAGAGTTAAATCCGTAGCTGAATGGTGAAAAGGTATGTATTTAACCCAAAAATGTACTGCATTCAGCGGTAAATATTAATTACAGATCTAATATCATACAGTGAATATTTCAGATCAAAATTCAGCTATGTGTCAGGCTACAGACTTATTGATCTGCCATATATATTCTCCCGATATAAATAATGACGAAATATTAAAGCCATTTTTAATAATCCGAGGAATATGTGAATAAATATTCAAGACTTGTGCAAATCTTTTATTGGTTATCAGCTTCTGTCCTCGAAATATATTTTGCCTCAGTTTTTTTTACCGTCTCTTAGGTACGTTTTTCTAAATAATTGACTACAGGGGGCGCTGTCATTTTGTTGTGCTAGGTCACATCATTTGACAAGTTGAAAGGGGAAGTAACAGGGTTTAGTTTTTTTTGTGATGTCAAAAACTTGTCACTTTCGTAATTCACGTTGTGCTAGAGACTTTGTAATCGCAGATATATCTATAGTAAGCTGTTGAACAATATTGGTGTCAGACGCCTTGGAATAGCACTCGCACTAATAGTACTTGCTCGATAATACTTGCTCGTGTAGTAACCTGTGCAGTGATTCGAATAGAGAAATAGTAAGAAGAGTACAGAATCCGTATAGTAATAGAGGATAGCGTAGAAATGGCGATCCGTATAGTAACAGAGGGTAGAATAGAAATGCGATTAGCCAAACGTTATATCCCATATATGTGTTTCCTCTATGGTCACGTGGTCTATTTAATTCAATAATGGGATCGCTTGTGTTTACTCACTGGCGATTTATGTTCAAACTCAAGTGTCGGCAACGACACTTTATTTCTATATAACACATCCCCTTTGAGATTACTTCTTCTGTAGTCCAGATTTGGATCAATATTCAAGTGTTCCGTTGCTGCTCGTTTTCTTTTACTGTACCTTCATTAATTTCTGGTGGCGTGTGTACGTAAAACATGTCATACTATATTTCTATCGGTACCTCTTTTCGTGGAATTACTAAATCAGTGAATCTCCATTTTAACTGATTAAGGTGTCGCGTATGTCCCCATCTTTGTTCTTGTGCCATGTAAGTCTTTTTGCCGATCCGTTTTCTTATATCGCCAAATTTTGTCACCAGGTTTAAAATATCTATTTATATTATTTTGATGTTCACGTCTTCCTTTCTGGTAGTAATTTGTTAAATACGGACTTAATCTTCCTGGCGAACATCAACTCTGCAGGTGACATTCCAGACACGGTGTTCGGGTTTGGTGTTATTCTCTTAACACTCAAAAATTGTTGTAGCATTATTTCATCAAACTCTTCTCCCTCCGTCTTTTGTAGTGCCCTTTTAAAAGTATCGACAAACCGTTCCGATTGTCCGTTTGATCTTGGATGATAAGGGCGAATTGTAATATGTTCTATTGCTAATGATTTGAAAAAAAAAACTTAAATTGAATTGAGTCCCATTATCTAAAACGATACAGTCAGGAACACCGAACCTTGCAAAAATCTTGTGTAGGAAATTTATCGTTACCGCAGTGGTTAGTCTTCTACATTTTAATATTTCTGGCCATTTAGTGTAACTATCAACTACCATCAGATAGTATGCTCCGTTTAACGGTCCTGCGAAGTTTGTATGTATTTTGAACCGTGGCATATCGGTTTTCGGCCAAAGTTGAATTTTGATAGACGGTGACTTCGCTGCCGGAGCACAACCTCTGCAAGCATTCACTAAATTTTCGATATCTTGATCCATTTTTGGCCAGTACGTATAACGCCACATTAAGGATTTCATTCTAGAAATTCCTGGAAGTCCGATGTGAAATTCTTTTAGCATACGTTTTTGCAACGATGCTGGTATCACAATTCTTTCTGCGTACATAAGTCCATCATTGCATAATGTAAATACATTATTTCCAGTAATATTTTTTCCTTTAAATCTTAATTGCCTCTTCATTTTCATTATAAAGTCATCTTTTTCTGACTTAATTCTTATTCCTCCCAATGTTATGGGCAGTTCTCTTACTGTATTGTATAATACATTATTAATTTCTTTTTCGGCCATTATCGCCGCAATTACTGTGTCTTCAAGTGTCTTCAAGTGGTTCTTGGTATTAATCTACACAATCCGTCTGTATGACGTACATTTTTGGATGATAGAAACTCCATTTTATAATTATAGTTCCATATTGCTCTTAATCCATACATATTTGGTATATATATATATATATATGTATATATATATATATATATATATATATATATATATATATATGTTGTGTGTATTAAATACAAGAGCGAATGCACATATTACTACAAAATAGCAATTATAAAAATCTAATACATCGTGCATCAACTAATTCAGCCATAAAACAGATATTTTACAGTGAACTAAAGAATAAAAAACAAACATTTATTAAAAATAGCTTTTCAAATTATTTAGTTGATGAACAAATAAGATGCTATCTTAGAAATCTCAATACCAAGCAAATCGTACATAATACTGCTTCTACTACTCTCAAACATGAAAATATACTAAAAATTAGTAAATACTAATATATCTACAAGAGATCCTAGCAAAGAAATTAAGTTAATCATATACTACACTAAATCTAGTATATCCAACTAAATTATTCGCAATGATTCTTTTTCCCCGGTTAGCGATTTGCAAAAATACAACATAGTTTACAAATTCAAGTGCCCTTTGGGAGAGATGTATCTCCAACGAATTAAATAATATTTATGTTGGTCACACTACAAACTCGCTTTCACGAAGCTTGACTCTACATTTGAATGATAATTCTAACATTTTTAGGCATTTAAAACAACATGCCTGGCCGCATACACATCAGGAAAATCCTGTTTGAAAACACAACTATACTTAAACATGAAAACAATAAACAAAAACTAAAAATTTATGAAGCTATATACATAAAACAGTTGAAACCAAACCTGAACAAAATAAACTATGAAATCTCCACAAATATTCTTAAATGCCTATAATTGGTAACTGAAGCCATTGGTTTATAACAAGAGCTTCCCACACTTAATACTTCTCGTTTTCACTCTCGCGTGGTCATGTGTGACGTCATGAGCTGCGGTGCGTTTTTCGCTTCCAGCGTCTTATATGCACGAGTTTGTCGTTGCTTGGAAATCTTTAATGTAAATTGAAACAGACTATCATCACTGTTTTCCGTGTATTGCTTAATATATTGTAATGCAATTGTCATCTTTGGTAATGGCTTATGTAAGCCGAAAGCTTAGATAGGATTAAAAAATATGTATCACTATTGTGATTTTCTTTCTTCGTTTAATGATAATGTTATTAAGTTTATCAGACGATGTGAAAATAATCTACATAAAATAAATAGACGTCAATAAACTTGGTTTACCCAATTTTCTCCATTTCTGTTCATTTATGAAAGTGATATCAGATCCTGTATCTAGTTGCAGAAGAAGAAGAAGAAGAAGAAGAAGAAGAAGAAGAAGAAGAAGAAGAAGAAGAAGAAGAAAACGAAGTTTGTTAAGAATTAGAAAGAAAAGAATCTGCTGGTTACAATATACACGAACAGAAGTTAAGAAGAATGAAAACTTGAAAAGAAGAAAAAGAAAAGAAGTAACCTCATATGAAAAGGAAAGGAAGAAGCGTTATTTAAAATTGCATTGATGAAATTTGCAGGTAAAAATAACTCCTGATATTTGAGAAAATACATAAATAGCATTCAAGATTCAAAAATAAAGATGAAGGCGTTAAGAATAAATGAATAAACAACAACAACAACAATAATAATAATAATAATAATAATAATAATAATAATAATAATAATAATAATAATAAGTTAACCCAATTAAATCCAGAAGATCAAATGGCATGAAAAAAAGAAGAGAAGATGTCAGATAGTTAATGTATCTGTTCAGCCTAATCATTATTCTACTAATTGGTGATCCGAATGATCTAGAAGGTTTTCCCCTAAAGAAAAGATGAGTCACAGATTAAAAATAGAAACGTTTAAAATATTCACTGACCGTAATTTAAAATCATCGAACATAATGAGGTTAGTGCTTTAGAATCAGACTATCAATGAAGAGTACTACGCCAACTTGCTGAGGCAGTTATGAAAGGTTGTCAGGATCAAACACCCAGGAAAATTGACGAAAGGGGTCTTGTTTCATCAGGACAATATTCCAGTACACAAGTTCTTGGTTTCAATGGCTGTGACTGTGACTGTGGCACTGAACTGGCTGATCACCCTCTCTGTTCTCTTGATTTGACTATTATCTGTTTCTCAAAATGAAAAAACACTTGGATGGGAACCAATATTGCTGATGCTGACCTTTAACCAAAAGGATGAACAGTCTTCTTTGAACGGTTAGTTTACCTGGACAGATACAGTTCGTTTATTAATAAGAGATGAAATTAATGTATGTAAGATTTCACAGCTCTAACATTACTCATTCATAGTTAGCCTATGAAATTTTCATAACAACCCTGGTAAGTAAATATTGATGATGATGCTGGAATTGTAGTCAAATCAAATATAAGACAACAACAACAACAAAAAGCAACAGCAATTCTTCTCCTCTTCCTCCTCAACCTATTATTATTATTTATTTCCTTTGATATCTGGCGTTTACACATTTCTTTCCGGGTCCCACCCAGGGATCTAAGGTTAGAAATGGTATCATGACACTTTCCACTGCAAAAAAAAAATACATAGATAAAGCCCTTCGTAAAGTGTGAGCTGTACTTGTCAGAATAATTTTTTGTATGTCTTTGAGGCATGGACTTCCAGGAATCCCATCAATGAGTCTACTGGAATCTTTTCCAACCAATCCGAGGGCTCCAACTACAACAGGGATTGTTGATGTTCTCATGTGCCACATTTTTGAGATTTCTATTTCAAGGTCCTTGTATTTTGACAGCTTTTCGAATATCTTCAAAGATACATTGCAGTCTGCAGGGACTGCCATATCAATAAGGAGGCACTTTTTTGTTTGTGGTCTCTAATAACAATGTCTGGGCGGTTGGCTTTGATTGTTCTGTCAGTGTGTATTGTGTAGTCCCATAGAATTGAAACAGGTCCTATCTCCGTAACCGGGTCTGGGTGGTGTTCGTACCAGTTTCTTTCAGTTTCCTTCCCGCAGAAGTTGCAAATTTTCCAGTGCAGATATTGGCCCACTCTGTCATGCCGTGTTTTATACTCAGTGGGTGCCAATATCATGCAACCTGATACAAGATGATCAATGGTTTCTGGATATTTATCACAGAATCTGCATTTTGAGATAACACAGTATTTTAGTATATGTGCTTGATAATTCCTAGTTAACAAGCATTGGTCCTGTGCAGCAAGGATAAAACCTTCAGTTTCAGCTTTCAACCCTGCACTACGTAGCCACTGATGTGTACGGTTTTTGTCTACGTCAGCTTGTTTGGTACAGGCAGAGTATTGGCCATGAAGTTGTTTATCTTGCCATTGTTTCTGTATCTGGTGGGTTGCATCTGTCTTTTTCTTTCTTTTTTAAGTATTTTGCAGCTTCATCCGGTTTACCGTGTTGTACTTGTATTTCTGCGCCCATTTGAAACTCCATTTTGAATTTGTTGGCTTCCTTTATTACGGAGTAAAGACGCTTACTACTTTCATGTTACTTGACACATACCATCATCCAGTCTTCTGTAGTTACCGATTATCTTTGGAGGCCAATTGTTGTAGTTTTGTAGGACAGTTCTAGTTGAACTAATCCTCTGTCTCCTTCGGATCTGGGCATATACAGGCGATCAACATCAGCTTTGGGATGATGCATGCGGTAGCAAGTGAGGAGCTTTCTCGTTTTGGCGTCCATTCGCTTAATTTCGGCTATGGTCCAGTTAAGGACATTAAAGCTGTATTGCACCACAGTGACAGCCAAGGTGTTTATGGCTGATATTCTGTTTTTCGAGTTCAGCTCGGTATTTAGTACCAGACGTACACGCCTGTAGTACTCCTTTCTTACCTTCTCCTTTATTTGGGGGTGTTGTATGCCATTTCCTTCGGTAATTCCTAGGTACTTATAAGCTTCATCATGCTCCAGTTCCCTAATCTTTGTGACAAAATCTAAATCTATTAAGGGTGCTTCTGTAATTCTACCTTTCTTGAATGTTACTTTTGTTGAAATAATGAGGTGACATGCTGTCACTTATTTTCCAGAGATACCATTCAGAATATTGGCGGGAACATGTAAATGTATAATAATAATAATAATAATAATAATAATAATAATAATAATAATAATAATAATAATGGATTCTGTTGGAAATTAAAAGCACTCGACAAATGCGCAAGTTATGAAACATTAATTATAACATTATGACAGCCAGATGTTGAAGAAAAACTGACGGAAATTAAAGATAAAACCAACAATCGAAAAACAGTATACAAGTATAAATCTGGTCATCAAACTCTCTCTCCCTTCTCTCTTTCTCTCTCACCCTCAACCTCTCTCTCTTTATATATATATATATATATATATATATATATATATATATATATATATATATATATATAATTTGCCTGGCTCCTTAGGTTCATAGTTAGATTTGCTCTACTTAGTGTATTGAGCACTTTTCTTAGTTACTTTTGCTTTACTCGTGTTGGAGTTTTTTTCTTTGGACTCTGAGCTTGGATTCTGGACGATTGTTTTCGCCTGAAGTACATGTTATTAGTTCTTTCATTTTTTTATTCCTTATTTTTCCTTGGATATTGGTTTGTTCATTTACAAGCCAAAACACCTAAGGTTTTTACAGACGAGTATATTTACTTATATTTATAAGATTATTATTATTATTATAATACACACACACACATATATATATATATATATATATATATATATATATATATATATATATATATATATATATATATCAATATATCGATCTACTATCTGTTATTGAAAAGCTTACTACAAGATTTTTTAATAGAAATGAGGTTATATCATTTTTAGTACTGATTTGTTTGTCTGTCAGAAATAGAAAAATGACTTTTCTGTAAATAAAATGGAATTGCAAAAATGTCTGCTTTGAAAGTTATGAAATTTAACCATAAAAATTGTTTTAATAATCTTTCTCTTTTTTACTCAATGCATGAAAAATCTTTTTAGCGAAAATCGTCGATGGAAAGTAAAAAAAAATGTCATACAAGAATCGAAAATAAAAATCGTGGCGAGATGCAGATCGTCTTCTACAGACTTTTCTACATCTCAATGTTAATCTATCGTAATTGTTTGTGTTTGATTTATTCTTCTTTGGATTCACAGTGAATTCTTTATTACAAAATTAGGTAAATTGTTAGTGACGGTGAGGACTGATTCTTTTTTTCGTGGAAAGAAATTCAACAGACGATTCTGTTTTATGACAGTACCCATCGTTATAATACAAATTTAAAACAACAAAGGATTATGGGATGGAAATCTTTAGGCATGTTCCCTTTGTTATCTCAGGAATTTCGATGACATCGAAATATTGAAAAATTCTCCAACCAAAACTAGAATACCGATGAAATAGACAATTTATCTGAAAGTTTTTATGAGATTTATAGAAAGATAGGAAAAAAATTAAGTTTGCAATAAAGTTTGCCTTCTGTCTTCTGTTGTGAGATTGCAATTGAATTCAGTGAAAATGTTTGTCAGTTCGCTTCGAGCATCGTACAAAGTCAGTGTTCATCGTAGAAGAACGAGTAAAGCCGGTAAATGACCCAAAGTTTGACAACATAGGAGAGGAATAGACAGTACGAAATTTTTGTTGACATTTGTTTTAATATTTTTCCTTATTTTAAAATAATTATTTAAAATAATTCTGACAGTAAATATTTGTCTTACTTTTACCAGTCGATTATTAGCAGTTTTGTCGAGTATGGCATCACAGATCGATAAATTCCTAAATCACGTTAACCTTAATCGTCCCAATCAGTACGGAAAGTGGACGGTACAGTTGGCAGTTTATAGCTTGGCGGAGGATAACAGTCTTCTTCAGATTGATTTCCAAACCAAACACTTCAGTGGTCTTTACAAAACACGTACTTACTAATTGTCACATTGAATTGGATTGGTTAAATAGAGATGAGTCGTGTGGAAAGAAAAGTTGCGATCACCGCCCACTTATATGCAAACTTAATGTAAAACAAGAAGGAAAGAAACGCAAATCAATTCCAACGTTATAATACGATAGACTACAGAGCAACTGAATTTGCAAACAACCATAGCAGTTAAGAACAAATATAAAACTTTGGAAAAAGTCATGAACTCAAAATGGAAAATCATAATGGAAGCGTGAATAATAATAGCAAAAGAAATCATTCTAAGAGGAGAAAACAGAATAGGATGAGAGTTGAAATTCTCAAATATTGCTGTCATATCTGGTCTGGTGCTTCTGCTATGTGTCTATGGGTTCTTGATAAAATCGAAAGATGCAACGTCATCGGTCATGACCTGACATCTCGGCTACATTCACTTTCTCACCAACGTGACATAACTTCATTGTGACTTTTCTATAAATATTCTCATGGTAAGTATTTTCTTTGCTACTTCTTTAAGCGCATTGCTAGATTGCAACTAAGGTATCATCGTTATAATGTTAAAATGAAGTTTATGCTGACAGTTTCTTCTCTCGCATTGTAAAACTCTCTTTCGGCCTCATGCTTTCTACTCCACTTAAAATGCAATGTCAATTGTCATTTTGAATTTCTCTTCTTTTATTGACTTTTCTCCTTAATAATTATTTTTTCTTCTCAGATTCTTTCACTCGCAGTAATCCTTTGTGTCTTAATGGCTTTATCAACCTGTTTGGAATAAAATGATTAAAAAAGAATGAAAAGAGAAAGGGTAGATAGTCAAGAAATGGCGCAGAAGATCGGATTAAATATAAGTAAAAGCGAACCAAAGATGAGTGGCTCAATTATAAATGTGTACAGAAGAAAAAAATAGCAGAAAATAGATGTAAAAAAGAAATGGTTCACTTCGAAATCATGTAAAAATCTTATTAAAGAACACGATAATCATAATGAAGAAAAATAATAGAAAAATGAAAGAAAGACACTGGACAAATGTGATGGAGAGCCAGTTTCAGTTACGCCATGAAAAGAAAAACCTTATAAAAAAAAGTGCAGCCCTGAAAATGCCTTAAACTGAACAGATTAGCAGGTTCACGGGAGCAGATGTACACGCTTTTATCATCATGGATCGAATTTGTGTGTTTATGTGTTTGCATGTAAATATTGTTAACTGTAAAGTATTGTCTGGTAAACAATTTAATTAATTATGTTTATCTTACATTAAAATTACATCTTGAAATTTTAATACTGAATTTCGTGTTTAAGAGAACTGAATATTTCCGAGTTACATCACTGGGTGTTGTTCGAATTGGGCTAAAAGGATTTCAAATACTGACTGAAGGCAGACTGGTTGTTAGCATTTCCAAAATTGGCCCAATCTGTCTGTATCATAACTGGACTTGTGTCGAGCTATGATGACCTTAAATACCCATCCATCGCAACCACATACCTGAGACAGTTGTTTACAACTAATACGTCTTCAGTAGAATTCAAGCAGAGATAAAAGCCAATATTTCAACCATTGAATACAGATGTGTTGGCCGTACTTGATTAACGCTACTTAAAATTCCTTCCAACTGCTACTTTCTTCTTTTGTTCTTGTACCAGACTAGACTAAAATTAGTAAATTGTTTAAGACTAAATAAATCTCTTTTGATTTTTCTATCGTTCTTAGCAATATAAAACTTTCCTGTGGGGTAGAGGGCCACAGCCTCACCACACTAGATGTTGCTGTTGTAGTTTCTATAGCATGTAGGTTTTTAATGGGCGGAATTGCCGACTGTCTTTTTGACTTGTTGCCAACCAAGGCTAATGAATACATCTCTTCTCCGCCAATTAGTGGGGGAGAGAAGCGAGATGGATAAATACTTTTCCCAAAGGTTATTTACACGAAAGTAAATGCAACAAACTCGACCGGAATTTGAACTTAGTACGGCGATTGTCCTTCACGATGATAACCGCTACGCTAAACGCATGCGCCCCCTTCATTCGTTTGCGTCGACTACAAATGGAAATTTTCATAATATTGCATTTCCGAAGACTTCAGTTTAGCTGTTACCATTGAATTCTTTATATGATTTTCCCTGCAAATGTTTTATCCGTTTTTCAAATACTCTTTGCCACACTATTTTTTGTCGTTCAGTTTGAACCTCACTAATACGGTATTTTTACGACTAAAAATGTCAGAGTAGCAGAGTTTCCGAACTAGTGATGTTTAAGGTAGAAAAAATAAAATGATACATATACTTTACTTTATTACTGGCATAGATAAAACTTATCTTCACATAAAAATGAACTGAGAAAAAAATAATTTTTCTGAGATTTGCAATGCAGATAGTGAAATTTATTTTATTATTAATGAAGAGCTGATAGATTTTATTTAAATCCAATAATTATTTGAATTTAATAGATTATTTTTAAAACGAGTTACTTTCTACTTAAATAATCTTTAATGCAAATTGTTATAATATATTTTTTACAATTAAAGAACGTTTTATACTATCACTTATCACAAATATTTCTGGTTCTATTAAAGTGAATAAAAATGATTTTTATATGAGAATTTTCCCCATTTCTTTAAATAATGGAACCAAATGTTTGACCACAAACTTTTCTATATGTTTGTAATTTCTCCGTCTCAGATTTTGATTTCCTGCTGGATTAACAGACTGATGACCACCAGATTCAAATCACCGTTCCAAACCATGGAAGCAATGAGGTCTGAAAAACACGAATTATTGGAGTTCAGTCCGTATTTTTGTTGTTATTTCAGAAATAAAAAAATAATCGTGGGTAGGTGTAGGGGGTAATTTTCGTTTGCAAACTATAACTACTGCAATATAAAAGAAAATACTTTATTGCCATTTTTTGACGTAATTACTGGTGTTATTTTCCTGAACAAATATAAAAACATTAAAGAGTCATAATGAAATAAATTAGTGCAAACTTTAAAAATTATTCTTTTATTGACGTTGCAGAAGAAAAAGTCATAAAATTGTTTTTATTACATAACTTAGATTTTTATTGCTGACTACCATAATTTAATCAATATTACTCCGTGTATTTGCAGTTATTAATACAATGCCTAGGAAAAGTCATTCTTCAGCCTTCATCAAGTGTATTCTCTGAGAAAAAGGCAACTATTTTACCAAGGAAAATTTTAATACCATTTTAGCATAATAGTTTTTCTGGAAGAATATGTTTTTTGTTTTTAATTGGTTGCGTTAAATATTCTGGCAACGGGATTTTTTTTAAAAAACAATTATCATGGGTGCTGTTCATTTTTCTGTTTAAATTCATCCAATTCTTTTGTCTGAGACTAACATCTGATAACTTTGAATATGTGTGGTTAATTATGTCTCTCTTTTCGGGTTGTGTCTGGAAAGTCAGTTTATTGACTTTTTTCAGTTCTAATAAAGTTTTCTAAGATTCCAATTTACTTAGCAGGATTAAAATCTGTTTCAATTTTTACTCATTATTCAATTTTATTTAAAATCGTCGTCAAACTGGTGAAGTTTTTCATTTGAAATCTAGTAAACGTTTTATTACGTTAAATTTCCCATGGCAAATGTTCAACCGAGCTACGTTACTTCCACCGCTTCAGGCTTTCAGAGCAAGGACCGACCCTGCCTATTTACACCGGTCGACTCATTCATATCCCCTTTGTATTCCATTGGTAAGGAGGCAGTTTCAGTTAGAAATCTTCTTCCCCAGAAACTGGTAGGTTGTGGAACAGACTCCCGAGACGATGCTTTCACAATCGTTAGGAACAATCTTCATCTTAATATGCACTTCTTACTTCTTCTCGTAAGACTCTTGAAACAACCTGATGAAGTAAAAAATACCTTCAGTGGCTTTTGGCCGTTGTATTGGGAGGGAACAACAGTGTAAAAATCTTTTTGGTGCGAAATGAAAGATTTAACTAATATGTTCGAATTAAGTGATTGAAATCATTGAAGAATTTCCCACAGAGACAGTAACTAATTTTACGACAACAAATTCAGTTGAAGGAATCGATAAATGGATGAAACGACAGGATGAAAAAGGGAGGATCTATAGAAAGGAAATAAAAAAAACAAAGGAAGAAAGAAAGAAGGAATTAAAAGAAATTGAAAGAACCTGACAAAAGTAAACTTATTTCGCCATGGGAAATTGCTTAATTCTTATATCTTTTCAAATGGAACTTTTTTTGTTGTAAGAAGATTTTATATTAGCTGGTGTTTGAGTCCAGATAAAATCCAGGATTTTGAATGCCAGTTTTCTAGGAAATTCATATTTCATCGGAATAGTCGGTGCTAAAATACTTCTACAATTATTATTTCATTTCCCCTCTCACCAGAATTTGTTAAATCAATTCATATATAATAAATTCCTGGACTTTTTCACGTAGTCGCTTAATGAATCCTACCTGTGATATCACTTGTTGCATAAACAGCAAGTATATAATGACGAATAATTGTAAATAGAAGTGGCGTGTTGTTTATTACTACAGGAGTTTGATTCGGCTTGCTGATATCGAGTGAGATTCTTTGGCTTCAGTATGGCTTAGTCTCCTTGAGGAAGGCAAGATATTTCTTTTCACTTTGCTTTAAAAGTGAATTAGAGCGGTAAGAAAGAAAGAAAGAAAGAAAGAATGAAAGAAAAGGAAGATTTAGCAAAACGGTGAAAAGGGGGAAAATATAAGATAATAGCGAGAGTAAACAAAAAAATGATGGATCCGAACGAAGGAAAGAAAGAAGAAAGTATTGGTTGGAAAGAAGAACACAAGAGAAGAATAGTGGGAAAAAAGAAAAAACAGAAACGAAGGAAGGAAAATTAGAAACACAGCAGAAGGGAATTGATTATGAAATCGAAAAGTAAATACTTAAAATATTTTAATTCTGATATCATTTTTCAGCGCAAATCTCTTTAGAAAAATAGACTTTGTATATAAAACCATTTCATATCACTTTTCGACGGGCATCAGGAGTCGGTATTTGAATCTAAATCAAAGTATGAACTTCGAATTATTTTTTGAATTGCAAGAAGGAATATTGACGATACACTAGTGAGTTCGATCCTCACTGGGTACTCATGGAATCTGACCTATATTCTACAAATGGCTCTAAGAAATATGTTTGTTATCGTGCAATGCTCAACTTGACAATGCGATTGACTTCTATTTTCCTTATTAAGTGCTCTTTCTTGCCTTGTGCCTTACTTACCTTTATTTTACTCGTATCAATTTTGGAAAGTGTAGGCGTTACCTTTGTATATAAATTGGAAGAAATGTACGCGTATTGGCACCTTAAAATGAGTGGGGTTACACTTTCAAATCTTTTGACGGCCATTAAAGTCTTTTATCACCTAATCTCTTCAGAAAGGTATGTATGGACATGGA
Source organism: Acanthosepion esculentum (assembly GCA_964036315.1). Classification (NCBI taxonomy): domain Eukaryota; kingdom Metazoa; phylum Mollusca; class Cephalopoda; order Sepiida; family Sepiidae; genus Acanthosepion; species Acanthosepion esculentum. The sequence continues at coordinate 3,313,172 of OZ038485.1, read as the reverse complement.
ATGAGAAAATTCATACTCAAGAAAATATAACCTTATGTTACACTTGTCTCGGCTAAGTATGCATTACAAATTTCTTTTGAAAAGTCTTGTAATCAGAAGAGATAGTGTAATCAGGTATTTGCCGCCTGATAATGCCAAAATTCGATACACGTCTAGTTTTAAAATCCTTCATCCCACCTAATATGGCACGAGTCTATCCGCAAATATAACCAACTTAATGAAATGGCGAGATACTCTTTGGGAGATACATCAAGCCACAGATGACCAGGCGTCAGCCCTAAGTAAGCATAATCTAAACCAAACTATTCCTTACAGTTTTAATTCATTATAAGCAAATATTTCAGATGTGCAGTACTTCAAAAATCCTCAATAACCAAGACTGAAATGGCATCTACTTCCACCTTTCTCATTGATTATTTCTCATACGTGTGGACACACACACACACACACACACACACACACACACACACACACACACACACACACACACACACACACACACACATATATATATATATATATATATATATATATGCATATATATATATATATTTAAATTTGCTATATTTATGGCGGAAGAGAGTCACTATTTGGGATAGAGTATCTATCTATCTATCTATCTATCTATCTATCTATGTGGGTGGGTTAATTTATCCATCAGTTGTTAAAATCATTTTAACATAATTTTCAAACTAAAGGAATTTTTTTAGTTTTAGGTTTTTGATTTCATGAGAAGGGTTTCAATAATCTGGAGTTGACCTACAGTTTCTGGCAGTAATATGAACTTTTATATGCTTTTATTTTTCTAGTTCTCCCAGTTTTCTCCTTATATACTTGACGTCATCTTCAATCACTGTTCCAAGCAGAACATTTAGTGCTTTTCCTACTATGGGAACTACTGCCCTCATTTCTCTCCTTTGTAGTAGTTTTATTCCCTTTACGTAATTCTTCATATCTTTCCACTGGGCTTCCATTATAGGTGTTTCCAATTCTAAGGAATATAAAAGTCTAAGAGACTTTCTTTCCCTGGAATAATTCTGCGCTACTCTCAAACTGGCTGTACTCAGCTCCCTGTTATCTCACTCTCCAATCTGTCTAATAGTAACTCGTATGGGTTCAAATATGTCATAAAGGTAACCAACTACTTCGGTCATTTTCTTTAAAAGTGTATTTTGGCTGTGTATCCAGGCCCCGATCTTTATCATCATCATCATCATCGTCGTCATCATCACCAGTAGTATCAGCCCTTCTCCTACCAGCCATTCCTGCAAGCGTAACAGAATTTCCTTATTTTTCTTCCCTTAACCACTGATTGTTAGTTAATTCTTATATTAAATTATAGCAGCAGCGATATGGAAACTTAGAAATGATAGAAATAAATCAATTAATGGTGTTTTGGCGAGGATGCAATGACTCGAGAAAGGGATTCCGATGTGTGATCTTTACCCAAACAGGTCACATATCGACAAGGAAGGAACCGAATTGAATTCGTTAGAAGTAGAAATGGAACCGGGACCTGTTGAAATGGAACCAATACTTGTTGAAGAAGATCCAAAACATCCCACTGCGGAGAGAAGAATTGCACCCAAGAAGAAAAAACCATGAAAAAATACACACACACATGCACCCACACAACAGAAACATAGAAACGTTGCATGAAAATTATTCTTTTTCTATTAATACTGAATAACTTAGTATGCATAAAAATAGTAGATTAGTAGCTTTTGGATTTGAGATGTCATTTACTACTAAATGACAGGAGGGTTATGGGAGGAATGTGATACTATTTTTTGTTACCACGATGAAACACAGGAATTTTTTCTTAAGTATAGAAGGAGCGATATCCTGAGAGATTTTGGAATAAGAAGGGTTATTTACCTAAAATCAGCGGGAAAATATTGACGATTTAATTCATATATAGACGACCTGGAATTGGTATGTCCAGGGTTTAAACAATGGAAAATGACCCAGACTTAGAGGGCAATGATGGTTGACATGTGTTTTACGCAGCTGAAAATACAAGCTGTAAAGCGGCATTGCAAGTCTTGGACGACCAGAGAGAGTGTTGTACGATTACAAGATGTTTCTAAGACCTACCAAGACTTATTATCGGCAGATGTAACCATAACAATCTACATTACGCAGCTGACACAGTGTTGATAGCAGTTTGAGAACAAAAACTGAGAGAACTATTCAAGAAGATTGTGGACGAAAGCAAGAAGAAAATACTGTTATCTGTAAGAATACTGACTGAATGTTTGTCAGTAAAGGCGACAGTGAAGCTATGTGTATCGGGGACGGAAGCATGAATTACGAATATTTAAGTGCAGTAACTAACGAAGATAATAATATTATTGATAATACAGAATAGAAATCATAAAAATATCTAATAATATTTTTCAGAAACGGAATAAAGTATTAAAAATGTCATTAAAAAAAGGAAAATGATTTCATGCTGAATAATATCTAATTTCCAATATGGTAGTGAATGCCAGACAATTTCGTTACAGATAAAGGAAAGGGCGTGAAAACTACAAAAGTGAAAGTTAAAAGAAAAATAGGACAACAAAAGAAATTGCGGATATAAACCAAAGAGTTTCAGTGACACAACGAAGAGAGAAATTTTGGTGAATTTGACAAACACATGGAACAAGGAAGAGTAGCCGAAAAAAATCTGAGTAACCTACAAGTTTCACAAACAAGGGTAACAAAGGACGAAAACTGACTTAGAACAACAAAAACAGAAATCGTTGTGAGCCATAATCACTCACATTTATTGTATATATAGAATAAACTCATCGGTAAAGTGAAAGTGTGAAAAGCCAAACCTAACCCTACCAAGCCAGCCTTAGAAGACATGAAAAAAGGAGAAAAAAGGGAAAATAGAAGAGATAGACATCTACCCAAATAAAAATCAATAGTGCTCAATGACGAAAGAAATAAAATTAAGGTAACGATAATAAATAAAATACCACATGTACTCAGGGATTCTGATATTAAATCGTCAGTTCGGGTTTCGTGAGCAAAAGAAGATATATATATATATATGTGTGTGTGTCTGTATATATATATATATATATATATATATATATATATATATATATATATATATATATATATATATATATATTTACAGAGGGAGAAAGAGAAAAGCAACATGTTTACGTATACCGGATAAATGACTTACAAAAGACTCACATTGGGAAGAAAATTTGTTCGTTCGCAAAACTGGCCGCCTCTGAGACGAGTACGTAGTCCTTTCCATTTGCATCTGTCAAAGAGTTTTTTAGTTCCTGATTTTATGCACAATATTGAAAACTAATTGGGTCGGTTTGCTTTGGTGAATAGCTAAAAAAAATATAAAAGGTGAAAAATAGCTTTCGAGGTCCTGACAGAATTCACAGCGCGGATTTGAATTCACGATGAAAAAAAAGGCTATCTCATGGAAGAGTCTAAACACGAGGATTTCGCTGTGATGACAGTGTCATGGGAGGATGTTTCTGATATGCGAGCGTTGATAAAAATGGAATTGCGAATAAGTAAAATAGAATCCCCCCACACACACATAGGTATAGGCGCAAAAACATATATGCACTGATATATTCACACAGACACACGCACACACATGCACACACATAAATGTGGATTTTCACAGGTACAGATATACATAGATACTTTTAGAAAAATACATGCACGTATAAACACAAACACATACACTTTCTATATCAGCCTTTTAAATCACTAGATGAAATTCTGATCTTACACGTGATCGAGCATATGCATCAAAACAAGCACACACACACACATACACACACATATATATATATATATATATATATATATATATATATATATATATATATATATATATATATATATATATATACCCATGTGTTCACATATTTAAGCAGCGTTTTATTAATTAGCATAGGGATATTTTGTGTATATATTATGCTTTCAGACCAAATTATTTGTATTTCATCAGGACGCTTGCAGTTTAGAAAGCTATAAATAAAAAACATACTTTGACTGTGTTGATGAGAAATGCTTTTGCTGACAGGATTTCGTATTTAATTTCTATCAATGTTAACAGAAATTAATTTTTAATTTTCAAAAAAACACAGACTAAATAAATAAACGAATCGTTACGTTAAATAACAAGGGTAAACTTTTCAGTATGTCCTCATAGCGTAGTAAATCCGCTGATTCTGTTCTCTGTCTGGAGAGCAAGATGTCTGAAAGAATCAGGGCATATGCTACATTATGTGAACCATTTTAGTAGATCTATCATCGAAATAAATGATAACATTTAATAAAGTGAAATGAGAGCAAGACTTTAGCAGCAGTAGTAGCAATCTTAGCAGTAAGAGGAACATCTGTGAATGCATTCAGGCGGGACAATCAGAGTATCAGTCTCGATAACAGGTAGGTTAGGTTTAAGGATGCACGGTCTAAACTCAGGATTGTCCTAGTGGATTAAAGCGTTGCTTCGTGAATTTGGTGATATGGTAATTGTGAGTTCAATCCCTGGGATAAGACTCAGAGACTCAATGGAAACAGGACAAATAATAAGTGAGAAATACTAAATAAGAACTGACAAGATTTATCCAGAGACGGTCAACGAAACAAGGAGATGTAATTCCCTGAAAGTTATGAAGACCGGAAGGTACGACATTGTGATTAGAACGTCAAAGATGAAGACAACAACTCAAGTGTAAATAATGTAAATAATAATAATAATAATGCCAGAAATTCAGACAGAAATTAATGATCCAAATTAGGATTTTGATGACTGAAATTCGTCACAAGCAAAAACAGTTTGACTTTCTATAAGAAATTTTTATGACAAGAGTGCGCAATGTAAAGGACTTATATGTATGTTTCGTACACTACAAAAAGTGATTTGACAGTGTATAACATAATGAGCTGTTTCAAATACTTGAAAAAAGCTTGATTTACACGGGAAAGATATTCAAGTAATCTGTAACTGTTCCTGTGAGCAAACACTTTGCATGTGGATAGAGAACGACAATAGAAAAAATAGAAAGCGAAGGATAAAGATTTCTCATCGGATGAATGCGCAGCCTGAACAGCGAAGCGTTCTTAAGAGGATAAGAAGATCTTCCAAGATTTATTATTAGTGGACATGATCTTAGTATAAGATACGCAAATGATATTGTGTTGATGGAAGACATAGAAAAACAAAACTGAAAGAAATATTAGACAAGGTATCTAAGGAAAGAAAAATGTATTAGCTGTAATAAGACAAAATGGTTGTCAGCAAAAGAGAGACCAAAATTTGCAAGTTACGTATTGGAAATATCAAAATCAAGTAAGTACAGAAATTTAACTGAGTTGGGAAGTAACAGAGGACGAAAAAATGTGACCGAGAAATCCAAAAGGGAATGGGAATTGCGAAAGGTGTATTCTAGATTGAAAATATTGTTAGAAAAATACTAAACAACTTCATAATTATTTACATTATTCGGACAATTGTCCTCATCTTTGTTGCCATATTTATCACAACGTTTCGGCATTTCAGTATCTGTCTATATTTCTGAGATGAGGTATAGTACATTATTTACATTATTCGGACTATTGTCATCATCTTTGTTGCCATATTTATCGCCCTTCAGTATCTGTCTATATTTCTGAGATGAGGTACTATGTACACTATTTACATTATTCGGACTATTGTCCTCAACTTTGTTGCCATATTTATTACAACGTTTCGGCATTTCAGTATCTGTCTATATTTCTGTGATGAGGTATTATGTACATTATTTACATAATTCGGACTATTGTCCTCATCTTTGTCGCCATATTTATTACAACGTTTCGGCCCTTCAGTATCTGTCAATATTTTTGAGATGAGGTACTATATACACTATTTACATTATTCGGACTATTGTCCTCATCTTTGTCACCATATTTATTACAACGTTTCGTCCCTTCAGTATCTGTCTATATTTCTGGGATGAGGTATTACGTACATGATTTACATTATTCGGACTATTGTCCTCATTTTTGTCGCCATATTTATTACAACGATTCGGCCGTTGTACGCTCCGGCCTTCTTCAGGTGGTTGGAATGTCGAACTGAACCCTTTATTTCGCTCACTGTGCCATATGTCCGCAAGAACACATGGAACAGTGGATAAAGGCGTTAGTTAGATCCAGTGACAGGACCCGAAGAATGTGAGTTCAATACTCGGTTAAGGCAGCGAAGAAATTTCAGAGGGAAATTAACAGGAGATAGCTGATAACTGGCCTCAGTTAAACATGGCACGTGGAACTAGAACAGTCTACCCCAGTGAGCGAAATAAAGGGTTCAGTTCAACATTCCAACCACCTGAAGAAGGCCGGAGCATACAACGGCCGAAATGTTGTAATACATATGGCAACAAAGATGAGGACAATAGTCCGAATAATGTAAATAATGTACATAATACTTCATCTCAGAAATATAGACAAATACTTTGTAATATTTAATCTCATATATGGCAGTGAATGAGAGAAAGAGAAGTGAATCTGATCCTCACCAGGTGCTACACAACTGGGGTATTTTACCCCAAAACGCTAATACAAGGAAACAGCTGACACATTTTCTGTGTTGTGAGTTCGATCTTTACTGAGTGCCCCATTACTGTGCCATTTTACCAAACAAATCTACACTATGCAAAAAGTTAGGATTCTGAGTTTCACCTTTTAGACTTTTAATTCCCTAGTGTAGTGAGTTTGAGTTCCACTGAAAGCTCCTATAATCTGACCTTGTGTCAGATCCACTAGGAAAGAAACGTGGTATATTTATATCTCATCCATTTCACAAAAATTACCACGTGACAATTTGTTAATTAAGAGAGTCTAAATCTTACAGAAGCTTATTTGGTCTTGTGTCAGACTTAGGCAACAAAAGCTCGATAAAAAATGAACGAGATACCTGACATAACCAGCTTTCTTGTTTTATAAGTGTTTATTAATCCTAGCCTAGTCTGGTACAAGGCTGTAAGTGCAGGTTATTTAATAAGGTTCGAACTCACTAATCATTACTAATGGCGTGTTCGATCAACACGCAAAACGTTACAAGATAATTCAGTGCCAGCATTTACTTATGGTAACTTAGTATGGCACAAGAACACAATGGGAAGGCACTCAGTAAAGATCTTGCGTTCTGAAAGAAATGCCATTCATGTAAAGTGAATCTTGACCTGTAAAAAGTAAATTAATTATATATTATTCCGCTATTGAATAATTATGATATTCTTGTGATTACGAAGAAAGATGTTCTTCTGGATCCAATCTTGAATTCAATTGAGGCTAAAATACCGAATTTTAGTCGTTCATTTTCGGATTATGCTATAGGTTAATACGGTATCTAAAAGAGTGAAAAGCAAATTATATTGAAAGGGATTCGTGATATGGACGGCGAATGCCATTCGTACGGTTAAGAGCCATTTCGCCTGCTCTTTTCGTTTCAATGGTCATTCCTCGATGCCTTACTGACCCGCAATCACGAGCGTTTGATCTGCGCAAGCGTAAAACTTTTAATGAGACTTGATTTATGCAGCGTCTCACGACTGTAGATTCTGAAGCTGTTCGTCGTGCCTTTTAATTAATAGGACAAGGCAGCTTTGGAATTGTTTCTAAAGATCAAATAAGGTCGACAGAGAGAGAGAAAAAGAGGGAAAGAAAGAAAGAGAGAGAAAGAGGGCAGAAAGAAAAAAAGTAAGACAGAAAGAAAAACAGAAAGAAAGAAAGAAAGAGAAATTAGGGAAAGATTAATGCGTGCGATATTTTAAGTTTAGATAATAATGGCCGAAGATTTCATAGCAAAACAACATTCCCGTTGAGGCATAAAATCTATTATGATAAACATTGAACGTGAAATATTTTATAGCGCGCTATTAGGAGACACACGTGCCTCAATAAACCCGTAGACTATGATGATGAAAACAAACACAAACGTTTATTTTGAACAACAAATATTTATTTCTTGCAGAGAAAATATTTATTTTATTACATAATTTAATTTCTTTTCAATACACTTAATTTAGAGATGAATAAGGTTTACATAAATTAATCTTTATTTAATAAAATTTCCAAATCAAAATTCAGTTAATGACTTTCTGTGTCACGTTATATATATATATATATATATATATATATATATATATATATATATAGAGAGAGAGAGAGAGAGAGAGAGAGAGAGAGAGAGAGAGATTAGATAGATAGATAGATATTCGTTCTAGTAACACTAACCTCTAACTTTCTAATTTCTTTTTCTCTCTCCATCCCCACATAGACAATTAGATCAACACCGAGCGGCGACAGTCTGTTTCATTCTTGAACACAATTTTTCAGCCATGTATTTCTCTGTTTCTAGGGTTCTTTAGTTACTCCTCTGTATAATTTTTCTTCGCTTTCTGATTTTACAATACTTGATATACTATATTGTTTTGCAAGCATTGCCATTTAAGCGAGATACGTTTTTTACTCTGCAGTTACAGGTGGGCTGAACTGTATGATTTTCCTTTTTCTATTGGCTTTCTTTTTCCTGTATATTGTTTAGAGTGGGCTATGAGAAGTTTTTAACCACTCTTGATTACAGCCATTTTGGCTTGTGTAATAACGTCTCTTCTCATTTTCAGACTATGCCGTATAAGTATCAAGCTATTCTCATCTATGAACAGCAGTTGACTTATATCTTGCAATGAAAATTCGTGGAAGTAAGGCGATTAGGAAATTTCAACAAAGGCAAATAATAGCATGGCATCAGTGTGGCAAGTCAAATAGAGAAATTGCTAGTCTTTTCCAGGTTAATCATCAAACACTTAATAATATTGTCATGAAATTTAATGAAGAAGGCTACTGTCGTGTGGAACAACGTTCAGGAAGATCAAGCATCGTGTCTGAGCAAAGCAAGAATAGGGAAGTAATCTGAAACCGTCGTCAGGGCATCAAAGATGTCACCAACAGCATGGAAATGTCGCCATGTGCGGTGAGAAAGACTCTGAAAGAACTAGGCTAGCAAAGAAGAGATGCAAGAAAGAAGCCCTTGATTTCAAAGGTTAACAGGAACCTTCGTATGGACTGGGTGAGAGAATTCGAGAGAAATGATTATAAATTTTGGCAGTCTGTAATTTCGTTAGATGAAAGTAAATTCTGCCAATATTCTAATTCGAGATTGGTTTATGTTTGGAGGAATCAGTATGAGATTGGAACACTGAATGTCTGAAGGCGACCATGAAACATGGACGGATTGGAGTAATGGCGTGGGGCGCTGTCTGGTTTCATGGTTGAATGGTCCAAAATACTGTCTAATATTAGTGAAAGGACTACTCCTGCTATCTGACACTAATCGGATTGACAATAATGTCTACCTTTTTCATGAAGATGGCGCTCCATGTCATACGAGCAAAGTTGCAAAGGCCTGGAAGGAATCACAAGGAATCAAGTTACTGCCATGGGTAAACCAAAATCCTGACATGAATCCCATATAACAATTTGTGGAGCACCTTGACCGAAGACTTCAAGAGCGTGAAACCAAAATGACGTCAGTGGCAACCCTTAAAGAAACATTGCTAAAGGAGTAGCAAAATATGGATCAGATGATTGTTGATAACTCGATAAACTCCATGTAAAAAATTGAATACAAGCACTGAATACTGTTTTTTTATGTTGAATATGGATTACGTAATTAAATTTTTAAAATGGATGTAGTTTATTTCTCGTGGCTAAAACCTTTTTTTAGTCTACTGTGTGTGATTGTAGTCGAAATTTCACTATCTTTGAGAGTTGTTTCATAATCGGATGGTTGGAAGTTGTGTGCATATGAAGTGATTTACCGTTGGGTTTTCTACATAGCTGATACGTACCTTTTCTTAGGATTAGTCTGACGTCTAGGAAATTTACATCTTTTAAGTTTGTTTTGTATCTATGTCAAATTCTATATTTTGGAATTTTTGGTAGATTTTTATGATTTTTCTAGTTTTATCTGTTACAGTATCTTGGAATTATGAGATCGTCGGCCGATATCGCTTTTATCGATTATTTTACTTAGTTGATGTAGTACTTGTATAAATATATGCTCGCAAAATGACACCATCAAAACTTCCCAATGTAACGTGGAAGGGTCTTTATTTATCCTAACGTCTTTGTTGTCGAATGATAGTGCCTTTCGGCAGTACCTAATGATTTTTACTTCGTACGTGCTTATTTTTATTTGTTCTTGGTCTTATCTATCATGGTTTCAGTTATTTGAACAGTAAAACAAAGTTTATCTAATTGTATACATTCGCAGTTATGTTTGTTTTTAGGTTATACAAATAGTCTATCGTTGTTTTTTGTGCTTTTCCACTCGTTTACTCATAACAGTGTCGTTAGTTCGGAGTTAATTCTTCCTCTTATTTTTTTTACTTATTTTATCTTGGCTGCATGTTATTATTTTAATTATTTTTTATCTTTGCCTAGATGTTGTTGGTTCTTTTGAAGTTTTTTTTCTGGTCTTATAATGAGGGCTTGGACTCAGTGATGCAATTTATTCGGTTATTCAGGTCGAAATTTAGGCGATTTCTTAGCTTTCATCTTAATATTGTATTCTGTAGTTTTGGATGCTTTTCTATGTTCTAATTATGGCTCAATATCAGGGATAAATTGTATGTAAATATAAAAGTGGATATTGAAGTCGACATCAACGAGCGGCGACAGGCCTGACTCTTGCGTATAAGCATGAAATAGACAGGCTGTTGATTTCAATCTATACTCTAATGCAATGGGAAAACTGAATATCTGTTGATATTGCGTATGTTCATTGCACGGTAATGTTCTTGAGAAAGTCATGAAGCCATCCTTTCCCACGCTGTGCTTATTCTCATATAGGATGAAATCATTTCACTAGTATGCTACAATGGTTAACAACGAAGGACAGCGATAAGAAGCTTAGAAAAACACTCTCCCATGATAGCATTACCATCCAGGCAGTAACAAAAATCGTATTCAAATCAATCGCGACGGAAGCCAATTTTAATTTGAACCAATTTCTATATTTATCTATCTAACCGCACACATAAACATATAAAGGAACTGCAATAAACCTTTGAAAATTTTACTGGATTTCTGAAAAAACAGAATTGTATCTCGCTGAAATTAATTTCAATCTCCAGAAACATTTGATAATGACTGAGGTATAGTTAGTGGGATAGGGTTAGTGGGATATATATATATATATATATATATATATATATATATATATATATATATATATATATATATATTGATAATATTAGTGGTTAATATACACATACATATGTATACATATATCTAAAATATATAACTATATATACATACATGCATACACATACATATATATATGTATAAAAAATAAATCCAAGAGGATAGAATCCAGGTAGAACACAATGTCCAGGACAGAGTAAGGATATAATAAAAAGGCTTAAACACAAATATTCCATGGTCATAATTTATTCCATTCTCTCGTCTGTTACCCCTCCCTATAACTTCCATTTACTCTAGCATTCGTCTCACACTCTCATACATACACTCTCACTAAATTTTATTTTTTATTCCCGGGGTTGTTTTTTTCTGTTTTCTTTTTGAATTTGTAGGCCTGATGAATTGGATCGTATTTACGATTCCAATGGAATAAATTATGACCATGGAATATTAGTGTTTAAGCCTTTATATATATATATATATATATATATATATATATATATATATATATATATATATATAAGTGTGTCTGTGTGTGTGTATATGTGTGTTTTCCGTGAACAAGGGGAGAAAGAATAAAACGTTTTACAAACTGAGATTTCGATTAATTTTTTTGAAATCTTTTAAAATATCTTTATTAAATATTAGAAGTATTTTATTTTTTTTATATATGATAAGTCATCAACTTTAAATTGAAAAATTGAAAAAGAAAGAAACGTGTTATTGTAACATTATTTTTCGATTTCTTACCTAATTTCAACTCCAGTAAATTTTTCCCATAAATATCAAATTGATTTTATTTTATTTTATTTATTTTTTTTTGTAATTATCTTTTAAAATATATTGAATATATTCACAATTTCACGGTATTTTTTAGAGATTTTGTAAAGTGGATTTATTTAAATTAAAAATAAAAATATTTGCGGCAACAAAAAACAACTTCTAATAAACAAATTCCGTGACTAATGTAATAAGGAGAGAATGTTTATAAAATTTCAATAATTAGTGCTATTTCCACAGAATTTTAGAATACAATTCTGTCAAGTGTTTAATTTCAATTCCAGGAATGAAGAATATCCTACTTTCTCTATATTGAACGAAAACCATTTTTTTAAATTTATGTTACGTGTATACTTGAACACAATGGAAACGCCGAGAAATAACTGAGCAGTACTAAAACTAAGAACTAGACGAGATATCCCTAAACATGAACAATGCATCAAGAATAATCTACCAACTTAGACTAAATAAAGTATTCAATTAAGAATTCCCTGTAGGTCACACAAATCGATATACACCAGGTGAAGGCCGAAGGAAACAACAGCCGAACCGTTGTGACAACAACAACAAAAAAGATTAAGACAATAGTCCGCGTGTAAATAGTTTAAATAATAACTCATACAGTATCTGTGTGTGAGCCATCGCCTGTGACACTGCGATAAGGTTCATTGTGATGAAAGAATACAATGCAAATAGTTACAATTATCGCTTGCTTTTAGTGTTTGCTGAAAGAATGAATAGCATCATGTTTGTCCGGAACATTGTTCAACCCGTTTGCTACCTCGCGTTCGTAAACCAGAAAATCAGTGTGCTGTCAAGCAGTATAATTGTCGCCTATAAGAGGTGCGTGCTAGTCAACATTCTCAACAAAATGTTCGACCATTTCCTTGGCCTGTACAATCATCGGAATTGTTCTCCAGTTCACATCTATGGGAGACATGATAGGACGGGCCTGATTCGTTCAGTTATCTCCTATATATAAAAATGTGAGTATGTCATCCTAAGCCCAGAAAATCTGTTTACGAGTGGGTGTTGAAAATATTTTGCCAAAACTTTCAACAAAACCTGATTGTTCCAAACCTAGTTTGAAATTCAATCGTAAAAATGTCCTGCCCTTCCAGCGTGTTCGTCTGGTGATTTATGATTTTAAATATTAATGCGATACTGAATATATTGGTTCAGCTAATAAGATTTTGAAGGATTTCCAAGTTAAGATCCGTAGTATGAACGATTCCATAAACTTGTTAATAGATTTGCTTCTGCAAGTAGAAAACATCTAAAAAACAATTTTATTTATGCCTCATCAATTTTTTCAATAGTCAGCAGAGCACATTCAGTTTACCAATTGAAAGTACCCGAGTCCCTGCGTATTAGATCTAAGCAACTTTCCCTCTATAAGTAGAAGGTATGGCTGCTGGGTCTTAATACACTCTGTCTGTGATATATAATGCTGATTCACTGGTAGTATTTTTCTTCCCGTTATTTTAATCATTTTTCAAATATTTGCATGTTTTGTAATCGACAGAGCACTGAAGAGCGAGGAGTCATAGAGGATTATCTTCTTTTGTTGTTGTTGTTGTTGCAGTTTTGTTATATTTTGTTTCAATTTTTTACGCTGAGTAATATTTCTTTTTTCTTATTCTTGATTTACCCTTTCCTTTGCTTGAATATATATGTATATATCAAATAAATATATATTATTTTAACATGTATGCATCTAAAGCCATAATATTTATATTACGTAAATAGAAAGAAAATGAGTACATATATATATATATGTGTGTGTGTGTGTGCGCGCGCGCGCGCGTGTGTGTATGTGTGCGTGCGTGAGTATCAGTACACATACACATTCTTCCACACACAAACACATATATACACTGGCGAAAATAAGTTTAAGACCGATGCTTAAAGTTTTATTTATTTCAGAATATGTTTCTAATAAAATAATATAAATTAATTTTATTGTGTACGCTTTATGCAGAATTTATTTCTCTTTCGAATGATGGGAAAAATGTATATTTTTCTATAACTTAAAAAAATTTAATGCTGGATTAATTTAAATTACCTAATTTTGTCAGCAAAATAAGTTTAAGACCACAACTTATTTGCTAAATGGGTGGTCACATGGCTGGTCTTTAATGTATTATATAGTGTAATAACTGAGCATTGTTATACAATTAATTCGCTATGGGAAAGCGTCGTAGCCTTAGCCCAGTGATTAGATCAAAAATAGTGTTCTTTCATCAAGAAAAACGTTTCCTTTATTAACAAAAGCAAGCAATTAAGGTGCAGATAAAAAAGGCTTGTGTTCAGGCTTGGAAGCTTTATCGGGATACTGGACAATATAAGGATAGGCAAAGATCGGGGGCCCTGAGAAAAACAACAGTGCAACTGGATAGACGAAAGCTGACGGCCGTGGACATTTGGTAAAACTGGCGCTAGTTTTACGCCGCAAACTGTCCAAAACCGTCTAAGAGAATTTGGATTATTCGGGCGCATTGCGATAAAAAAAAGACAATTATTTCGGAGAGGAATCGGCTCAAGCGGCTGAATTTTGCGAAAGGTCCCATTCAATGGACCAACGACGACTGGTGTAGAGTTATTTGGAGTGACGAGTCAGGCTTTTGTATCTTCGGATCGGATGGAATAACCCTTGTCGGATGCCGCCCAACCGTGGATTTCCATCCTAAATGTGTCAAAAAGACGGTGCAAGCGGGAGGCGGGGTGTAATGGTGTGGGGTGCGTTCATTAGCTTTGGTATTGATCCAATTGTTAAAGTTGATGGAAAACTCAACCGTGTAGGCTATATACAGCTCGTTAAGGAAGATGTTCTGCCATATTTGACTGACCAAATGGCACCTGGAGCTATTTTAATAAGATAATATCCCCATTCACAAAACCAAAACAGTAATGCACTTTTTTGATCAGCATAATATTAATGCAATTGAAAATTTATGGAATTATATTTCTAAAAGTGTTCACGCTAAAAAAAACGACAAATTTAGTCCTATTATACGATTATATTAAGCAAATAGGGCAGAGCAATCGAAATGATTTCTGTGCTCACTTATCAAACTCGATGCCTAAGCGATGTAAAGCTGTAATTAATAATAAAGGTTACGGCACTAAATATTGATAAATATTTTGTTTTGATTTTTTTTTGGTGGGGGGCATTTTTACATTAAATCTTTGCTTTAAATATAATAATATTCATTCGGTCTTAAACTTATTTTACCTGCAAATTTCGATAATTTAAATTAATTCAGCATTAAAATGTTTCAACTTGTAGAAAAATATACAATTTTTACATCATATTTGCATAAGCAGTACACAATAAAACTAATCTATATTTTGCTTTATTAGAAACATATTCTGAAATGAATAAAACTTTAACCATCGGTCTTAAACCTATTTTCGCTAGTGTAGTGTATATATATATATATATATATATATATATATATATATATATATATGCAAGTTTCGTTGAAAACGACTGCCAACGTGCAAAGGTTTTTTTTTATAATTTCTCATCTGTTCGTATAATTTTTTTTTTTCAGAACACAAATTATAATAAAATTTTCCGAATGTTTTATATATCTATGCGCTTTCGGCTATTATCAAGGATGCGTTTTATTTTACTTTTACCTTTAAATATACATTGTTTTATGCATGTATCTAGAGTTATAGGAATTTATTATTTTCAAAACATGGTCAGCATATTGTGTCTGTGTTCATAAGATATTATTGTGTGTTGGCGTTTTGTTTTTTCTAATTCATAATACTTCCTTTATTTTTAGGCTTTTTGTACATATGGATGATGCTATCATGAAAGAGGGATTAGTACCTAAATACACAATATATATATATATATATATATATATATATATATATATATATATATATATATATGAAGAAATATAGTTTTAAGGTGTGCTATATTTATGGGGTAAAGTGCTCAATATCAGAGATAGAGTGTATGTAAATATGAAATTGAACATTGAAGTCAACACTTCTCTTGTATGCACAGACTGTATCTCTCACAGAAGTAGTTGGGAGTCTGAGACAGGCAGATGATATCCCATTTAAGTTATGGTTGTGGGGTGAAGCCTCTATCTTTAATCTTCTAATAATGCTTAGAAAGAGTAGTTTGGTGTCTTAAGGAAGCAATGGAGAAGGAATGCCGATGATTGTAGAGTCTATGTTTTCAATCCCCAACGGATAACCCTATGTAATTTTTTTATCATTAATATTTTCTTTCAGTAAAATGTTTGTTTGGTATACCACATTTTCTGAATCAGGATTAAGACAAAGAAAAGTTTTGTAAAAATTACCAAGTCTGATGAATCAGAATATAGTAACAATTTCTTAAAGGTTTCTGCCAATATTTGCATTGGACAGTTTACAGAAAGGAGAGCTGAACCATATTTTCCTGGTCTATTTGCATCATTTGGGGAATTCCACAGTATAGGGATTCCATTACCAATTGTGACATCATTCGAAGTGGTGTTTGTACCATGTATCCTGGACTTCAATACTTCGAACAGACATGCCAATAAATATATTGTCTTAGCCTGTCATATCTAACAATGTATTCTTTCTCGGCAAGGACAAGCCAGCCTATACAATGTGGTCAACAGTTTGTGACATTAGCTACAGGCAGGTTTTGAGATATTTTTGTTGATTTTATTATTGCAGGCATTAGATGGAAGACATTGGTCTTGAGCTGGCATAAGGCCTTCTGGTAGGTTTGGTAAACATTCTTCTTATTCTTCTTCTTGGTTCCAGCTTTTTACCCTGCACTACGTAGCCATTGACGGGTACGGGGTTTCTCTACATAAGCTTGTTTGGTACGGATGGAACATCGACCGTGAAGACGTTCATATTGCCATAATATCTGTATCTAGCCGATTTATATTGCGTTTGCTCTCTTTGTAAGGTTTTTGCAGCTGCAGTAGGTGTTGTATGTTTTACTTGCATTTTCTTCACCCATTTGAAATTCCATTTTGAACTTGTTGGGTTCCTTTATAAAATGTTTCTTTTTCATGTTCTTTGACACATATCATCATACAGTCTTCTGTGGTTGTCAGGTATTTTTGAAGGCTGAATTTTGTAGTTTTACAACTGTTGTGACCAAGTAATGGTTAAGAAATAACAAAACAAGAGGTTGCAGATAAATAGTGTATTGAACAGTAAATACAACAAAAGTTTGTTACACGACTTGGGAGTGCGTGTCGCTTAACCAGCATTCAGTCTATACTACTGTTTACCCTGAGGCTTACTTTCCTACTACTTTATAGTAAGTGGAAGAGTCCTCAATAGCCTCATTAGAGGGGGCCCACCACAACAGTAACACAGTTTTAATTGAATTAATCCTCTGCCTCTTTCGGATTTGGGAACATACAACCGATCAATATCAGCCTTGGGATGATGCATGCGGGGGCAAGTGAAAAGCTTTCTCGTTTTGGTGCCCATTCGCTTAATATCAGCTATAATCCAGTTAAGGATGTTGAAACTTTATTGCAACACGGTTAGAGCCAATGGCTGGTATTCTGTTTTTTAAATTCAGTTCAGTATCCAATACTAGATGCAGACATCTGTAGTATTTTGTTCTTATTTTCTTCTTCATTTGGGTATGCTCTATTCCATTTCCTTCGCCAATTCCTAGCTACCCTATAGGCTTCATCTTGTTACAGGTACCTACTCTTTGTGAGAAAATTTGGATCTATTGAGGGTGTTTTTATAATTCTCCCTTTCTTGAATGTTACTTTTGCACAATTATCCCTATCCCAAATCTTTAACAATATAATCACTGAAACATTATTTAGGATAATTAATTAATCAATTAATTTTGAGATCATCCATGTAGAGTAGGTGATTGAATTCTTTCTTATTTACTTTGTATCGATAGCTATTATTGTTTAGTTCATGCATAGGTTAAGGACAGGCAAAACAGAATGGGTGAGAGGGAGTCCCCTTGTCAGATGGTTGGAAGTGGCAGTACCTTTGATGTGATTTAGGTATAATGTGTTCCACATTCACATGCTGTGTTTAAAGACATTTGCTATCAGCGAGGAGACTTTATTCATTTACAAATGTACGATACAAGAGTGTGGACAACTATCAAAGGCTTTACCTTTCTACCTCTTTTCTGCAATCTTCCAGTATCATTTGTTTACCAATAGTTGATCGTTACAACCATATGAACCTCTCCGATATCCCTTCTGTTCCAGGGGAAGAATATGTTTCCCTTCAAGAAAAGGGTAAGTACAGTTCATCAAGACAGACGTAATCAATTTATATGTGGTGGGCAGACATGTTATTGGCCTATAATTTTTCGGATCATCTGTTTCAGTCGTTTTTGACAGGAAGTATGTAATACCTTCAGTGACACATTATGGGGTTTCATTGGGATTATTAATAAGGCTTGATAAAGTTTGTGCAAGGGTTTTATGGATTGATGACAGATGATAGAGCCAAACATTGGGCACCATGCCATTTCCTGGAGATTTTGAATTTGTTAGAATTTGCCTAATATTAGTCTTGGTTATATTTTCCCATTCTTGTAGAGGTTGATCCAGCATTCGTTCGTCTTGTTGGATCCATTCTGCATCGGGGTTATATTCCTTTGGGCTGCTCCAAATATTCTCCCAACATTTTTGCACTTCTTCACTAGATGATGGCTTTTTGACAGCTATAACTGTTTTTAAATATTTTATTTTGGCGATAGAATCTACAACGCTCTTCGTATCGTCTTTTTCTCGCAGTCTTTAACTGAAGTTTCTGTTTAAGTAATTCCTTGCTTGGTGGAATTTCATTTAGTAATTTGATTTTATATCTCCGCTTGATCTTCTTGCATTTGCGTGTTGAGACATTTAGTTTTCTTAAGATATCATCTAGTATCGATAACTCACATCTGATTTCCTCTGTTTCTCGCTTCAGTTTTGCCTTCCAAAGTCGCTCTTTTTGTCCGTTGCTTGATGTTTTCATTGTTTTGACACCCAGCTTATCATTAGCTGCTACAGTTGTTGCGTATATGACATTAACATATGTTTATTGGAATTTATCAGATGACTTTTTAGGAGTTGGTTTCTGCCTGACATTTTTGTTTCGCGTTCCTCTGCTGTGTACTTGACTGATGTGGTTTTTCGCTTCGGTGATTTTATTTCTGTTTTCAATGTATTCTGACCTAATGTCGTTTGATTCGTCTTCAGTGGCATAATCTGAATAACTGCAGTTTATGTCGCAGGTAAATTCTTCACTTTTATTTCCTGAGAGATTATTATTTAGTATCTCATTGATTTTAGTTTGTATCTCATCCTCTCTCATATTATTTATTTCCACTCTCATCTCTTTATCGTTTGAGTGATGGATTCTGTCTTATATTTAGTTTTATCTAATCTATTTCTCTCATTTGTGAGTCTTAGGACCTTTTCCATAGTTCGGCATGTTTGGTATTTCTGCTCCGTGATGTTCTTTTGTGGATTTTCGAGTGCAGTGAAAAAAGATGTCATGACTTTTTGATACTCTTCGCAAAACCATTTCGTTCGTTTTCTTTTTATTAATTTGACATTGGTCCAAGGTTCGAAAAAGTCTGGGTTTGGTGACCATTTGTCTCACAGTTGTTGGAATAGTTTTTTTCAGTAACAGATTTTTCTGCCCCAGACTAACTCCTCTCTGAGATACTTGTTTACCTGGGTGGCGGCCTATCAGGTATTAGTATTTGTTTGTAAGCTGATTTCTTTTGCGTTTTATCCTTGAGCGCCAAGGGGTAATTTTGTTCTAGATACGAGCCCTAAGACGACAGTCGACCAAAACTAAAGAGTTCGTCTTACCCAAGAAATAGGGGAATTGTTTTCAGATGTCCAGGGTTCGGGAGTTCATAATCTACTAACTGCATTTAGAGAGGTAACATAGAAAAATGGAAATGGTATTGTCTATGTTTTAACTTAGTATCAGTCGCAATGACCACTACGAGTTGAAAGGTCAGCGGTGGACACACAATGAGGATTATCACGAGAAAAAAAGTAAAGTAAAATCAAATCAAAGAAACTGAAATGAAATAAACTTAAAAGAAAAGAAAAAATGTCATTTTAAATGAATTCTATAAAAGTTCACACAGCTTACATATTAAATGAGAGAGTGATATCTGCCAAAGATTAAAATGTTCAATTTGCTAACGCCAAAAAAAAAGTGAAAATAATCGAACTTCATTGGGTCGCCCCCCCCCCCCGTGCTACAGGTTAGCGGAAGGGTCACTAAGGAACTCATGAAACAAATTAAAAATTAAAGAAAAAACTCAAAAAACAATAGATTTTACATTTGGGGTCATTTCTCGCCCTCTTCATGATACAGGACCCTAATATTAAGATTCACAATCAAAAGAGCTCATCAAAAAGAACATGGACATATTAGCAGACTATGATTCAACATGCAGCTATCTGTGAAAGAGAAAAATCGATAATCAACCAATTTTGAACCTTGAATTTGTTGTTTTCAGCTTCTCTTTAAATTTTGGTACGTCAGTCTTTATTCTTTATGCCAAGGCTTCGTTTATTTGTCTCCTTTTTCTTTCTTTCATTTTGGAGCCGTTGTCTACTTACTTAGAAATGACAATTGCCCTCGTAGTTTCTTTTTATTTCGGTTTTTATTATTTCTTTCCAGACTGGCATTTTTTCTTTTTCATTTCTGTTGTGTTTTTACTTTTTCATCTATTGTTTCTGCGATCATTGCTGAGGCTGCGTATATAAGATGATTAATTTCTCCCAGGTTTATCGGTGTTTCCATTTCGTCCCTTATTTTTCTAGTTGCTTGGTTAGCAATGTTGATGGTTTCCTTCACTTGACAGTTTTTTCTTACTTTTGGAATTGTCGGCCATTCCTCGAAAAATATTTCCTTTACATTGTTGTATATATATAGGATGTTTTTGTCATCTCTGTTTCTTTCTCATATTCGTCATTATCTTCCTCTATTTGTTTTTGTACCTCAGAGGGATTATTACAACTGGTTTCTATTTGTTCCTCTGCATATGTCTCCTCTGGGTTGTTGGCATTTAGACCCTCGATGTTAACGTTTAATCAATTTTTGATGTTTTCTCGGATGTTTTCTAGTTCTATATCAGGTATTCTATTTTTCCTGATGATATCACGACTGACATTGGCTAGTTTGTTGGCATCGATGTTTATTCTGTTTTAAGGGTCTTTTTCTCGCCAAATGGGAAGCTTTGGTCACTGTTGTTGTCAGATTTCTCATAGCGGTGTAAAAAGCTATCATTACTTCAATATACTCTTCCATAGAACATTTATTTATTGTTCTTTTTATGGGATTTCCCTTTAATGAATAAAGAAGGCCACTGCGAGGACTGTCCTCGGCGTAGTTTTCCTCTAATTGTCGTTGGGTATAGATTGTTCCAGTTGCAGACATTTTGATCCCAGTCTGG
This sequence comes from Acanthosepion esculentum, assembly GCA_964036315.1. Taxonomy (NCBI): domain Eukaryota; kingdom Metazoa; phylum Mollusca; class Cephalopoda; order Sepiida; family Sepiidae; genus Acanthosepion; species Acanthosepion esculentum. The sequence continues at coordinate 3,291,724 of OZ038485.1, read as the reverse complement.
TTCCTCACTGGAGATCGCGTTCCTTGTTGACCCGCCTCACGACCGATGCGGTACATCAATATTTTTCGTCGTGTCAGCATTATAGTTAGTATTTAGCCATACGTCGAAACTGGTTCGTGGGCGCCAGGTCATATCCATACCATGGTGAGCTATCACGTTCAGAGGTCCAGGCCTCCTTTTGCTATTTCTTTTTTTAATATCGCTATTATTAACTACAACAGAAAAATTTTCATTCATAAGCATTTGAACCCCAAAGAGACACAACGTGCTTCACCAGACTCCGGCATAACTTCAATTTTCATCGGAACTTTCCTTGAATTTTTCTCTCATATGCTAAATAATATGAAAACATATTCAAATCTCCCTAATCCTATTATTACATGAATATATTTTACTCATAAATACAATTAATATATAATTATTAATAATATTCGAAATAATTTATTATTATTATTTTATTTCCTTTGATTTCTGATATGTACTCATTTCTTCCCGGATCCCGCCCAGGGACCTAAGGTTAAAAATGGCATCATGACATTTTCCTCTGGAAAAAAAATAACATATTTTACATGGACAAAGCCCTTCGTAAGGTGTGGGCTGTACTCATGAAAACATTTTTTTGTAATTCTTTAAGGCATGGGCTTCCAAGCATCCTTTCAATTATTCCACTGGAATCTTTTCAAGCAATCGGAGGGCTCAAACTACAACGGGGATTGTTGACGTTCCCATGTGCCACAATTTTGAGATTTCGATTTCAAGGTCCTTGTATTTTGACAGCTTTTTGAAGATCTTCAAAGATACATTGCAGTCTGCAGGGACTGCCATATTAATAAAAAGGCGCTTTTTGTGTGCGATCTCTAATAACAGTGTCTGGGTAGTTAGATGTGATTATTCTCTCTGTGTGTATCGTGTAGTCTCATAAAATTGTAACAGGTCCTATATCCGGAGCCGGGTCTGGGTGGTGTTCATACCACTTTCTTTCAGTTTCTTTCCCGGAAAAGCTACAGATTTCCCACTGCAGATATTGGCCCACTCTGTCATGCCAAGTTTTATATTCAGTTGGTGCCAATATCGTGCAACCTGGTACAAGATGATCAATTGTTTCTGGGTAATTATCACATAACCTGCATTTTGGGCTAACACAATATTTTAGTATATGTGCTTGATAATTTCTAGTTAACAAGCACTGATCTTGTGCAGCAAGGATAAAACCTTCCGTTTCAGCTTTTAACCCTGCACTACGTAGCCACTGATGGGTACGGGGTTTGTCTACGTCAGCTTGTTTGGTACGGGCAGAGTATTGGCCTTGAAGCGGTTTATTTTGTCATTGTTTCTGTGTCTGTTGCATTTGTTTTTGCTTTCTTTTTTATTTATTTTACGGCTTCAATCGGTGAATTGCGCTTTACTTGTATTTCAGCGCCCATTTGAAACTCCATTTTGAACTTCTTTTATTGCGGAATAAAGACGGTTACTACTTTCATGTTCCTTGACACATATCATTATCCAGTCTTCTGTGGTTTCCAGGTATCTTTGAAGGCCAATTGTTGTAGTTTTGTAAGACACTTCTAGTTGAACTAATCCTCTGCCTCATTCGGATCTGGACACATACAGACGATCACCATCAGCTTTGGGATGATGCATGCGGTAGCAAGTGAGAAGCTTTCTCATTTTGGCGGCCATTCGCTTAATGTCAGCTATAGTCCAATTAAGGATGTTAAAGCTGTATTGCACCACAGGGACTGTCAAGGTGTTTATGGCTGATATTCTGTTTTTTTTTTTAGTTCAGCGCGGTATTTAGTACCAGACGCACCCGCCTGTAGTACTCCTTTCTTACGTTCTCCTTCATTAGGGTATGTTGCATACCATCTCCTTCGCTAATTCCTAGGTACTTACAGTTATCATCCTGTTCCAGTTCGCTAATCTTTGTGACAAAGTCTAAATCTATTGAGGTTGCTTTTATAATTATCTCTTTATTGAATGTTACTTTTGCACATTTATGTAATCAGAAGTCCATAGCTTTGTCGCCACTGAAACATTTTACAATATTGAGGAGGCCCTTCAACTCATTGTCGTCTTTGGCAAAGCGTTTGAGATCATCCATCTAGAGTAGGTGATTGAATATTTGTTTTCTATTTTGTAACCATAGCTACTGTTGTTTAGTTCATGCGTAAGGGGGATTGAGGACAAACAACAGAAAAGGTGAGAGGGGGTCTCCTTGAAAGTTTCCACGTCGGATATTCAGACGGTTGGAGATGGCAGTGCCTCTGGTGTGATTTAGGTATAGTGTGGTGTTCCACATTCCCATGCTGTGCTTAAGTAAATTCACTACCACAGGGGAAGTTTTGTACATTTCCAGAGTCATAAAGTTCCAAGTCTTCACGATAATCAATCCACGCTGTGCTAAGTTTTCTACATCGTCTCCTGTAATTTTCCAGGCTCATTTTGTTTATTAATAGTTGATCTTTGCAACCATATGAATCTTTCCTGCATCCCTCCTGTTCCAGTGGAAGAATGTTGTTTGCTTCGAAGAAAGAGTAAGTTCGGTTCGTCAGGACAGACGTTATCAACTTATACGTCGTGGAGAGATATATTATTGGACTATAATTTTTCGGATCATCTGTTTCACTCGTTTTTTGGCCTGAGATATATAATACCTTTAGTGATCCATTCCGTGATTTCATTGGTATTATTTACAAGCGTTGATAGATATTTTGCAAAGGTTTTATGGATTGATGAGAGATGATAGAGCCAGAAATTGGACGCCTTGTCAATTTGGGGGATTTCGTTAGAACTTGCCTAACAGTATTTGTGGTGATATTTTCCCACTCTTGCATAGGTTTTTTCTTCACGTTGGATCCATTCTGCATTCGAGTTATATTCCTTTGGACTGCTCCAAATATTTTCCCAAAATGTCTGCATATTGTCAATAGATGGTGACGTTTCGACATGTATAGGTGCTTTTCCAATTATTATTATTATTATTATTATTATTATTATTATTATTATTATTGCTACTGCCATAATGCAACTACTGCTATGACGGTGGACTAATGGATAGTGGCTCGGATTGAGGAATCGGAGAGCATGAATGTATGAATCCTCTTCTCACCGTAGACTGGGTTCTATAGCCTTGGGTCGCAACCTATCTTGGAGAAAGTAACTCTGAACTCAAAACTCTATGTATCCCTCTATCCGTAGCGCATACTATCAAAGCTAAATGAAAGGATCGTTGGCATTTGTTTATGATCCCGACTACGGTCGACCTGGATGATGATGATGATGATGATGATGATTGCTACTACTGATGCTACTTTTAGTGCTACTCATCTAAGTAATGCTACTACTGCATTTTTCTACTAGTGTTATTGTTGCTGTTAATATGATTGATGCAACTATTTCTCTTACTACTACCAATGCTAGAACTATCACTTATTATTATTACAGATATAAAAACGACTTTTTATGAGATGCATACAATATTTATTTTCTGAAATCATTTTGGTGTGTCCATTTGTTGAAAATAGACAAAGATATACTGAAATATGATTTGTTCGATCGAGACATATGTTATTAAGTCTGGTTCCGTTCTGGTCGGATGACCAGTGAAGGCTGCACAGCGTTACCCTCTCTCTTCCTGCCTTCTTGATGACGAAGTCATTTGAAAGAAATCAATGAAAAATGTTTCTTCAGATGTTCGTTCAGAAGACTGCTGATTCCATTATGAAAACAAGGCACTCATTAAGTTTTTTTCTTCGTCCAATGATAGCGCATCTGATCCTTTAGGTTCGCGACAGACGCAATGCGGATTTTCACCAATTTTATGAGAAGTCAATAAAACAGATTCGATTGGCAACACTAGGCTGAAGAAAATAAGAAATATTGAAAGGAATTACAACACAAACAGAAAAACAAGAGAAAGACAAGAAGAGGATGAAAAGGAAATAGAGAGAGAGAAAAAGATGAAACAAACGAGAAAAAGAAAGAGTAAGAAGAAAAAGAAAAAAGTAGAAAAAGGATAATAAAAATAATAATAATAAGAAGAAGAACAAGAACAAGAACAAGAACAAGAATAAAAAAAGGATAATTATAATAATAATAAGAAGAAGAACAAGAACAAGAACAAGAAGAGGAAGAAGAAAAGGGATAAAAATAATAAGAAGATGATAAAGGATAATAATAATAATAATGATGAGGAGAAAAGGGATAATAATAATAGTAAGAAGAAGAAAAAGAAAAAAGGATAATAATAATAAGAAGAAGAAGGAGGAGAAGAAGAAGAAGGAGAAGAAGAAAAAGGATAATAATAATAATAATAATAATAATAATAATAAGAAGAAGAAGAAGAAGAAGAAGAAGAAGAAGAAGAAGAAAGGGGATAATAATAATAAGAAGAAGAAGAAGAAGAAGAAGAAGAAGAAGAAGAAGAAGGAAAAGAAGAAGAAGAAGAAGAAGAGGAAGAAGAAGAAAAAGGATAATAATAATAATAATAAGAAGAAGAAGAAGAAGAAGAAGAAAAAGAAGAAGAAAAAAGGATAATAATAATAATAATAAGAAGAAGAAGAAGAAGAAGAAGAAAAAGGATAATAATAATAACAATAATAATAATAATAATAATAATAATAATAATAATAATAATAATAATAAGAAGAAGAAGAAGAAGAAGAAGAAGAAGAAAAATAATAATAATAAGAAGAAGAAGAAAAAGATGAAGAAGAAGAATAGGAAGAGGAAGAAGAAGAAGAAGAAGAAAAAGGATAATAATAAGAAGAAGAAAAAAGGATAATAATAATAATAATAATAATAATAATAATAATAATAAGAAGAAGAAGAAGAAGAAGAAGAAGAAGAAGAAGAAGAAGAAGAAGAAAAAGGATAATAAGATTTATTTATAATGGTTGTCAAGCGGGGCGCTCTAATCCAATGATTCATATCGTCTATCAGCCCCCATTTTTGTTAATGAGCGTAACTTCTATTAGTCGCCATTGATGAATTTCGTGCTCTGCAAATGTTTTGCATAATTGATACATGGATGATGCTGCTGGCATGACATTTATTATTTTGATCTTGCATTCACTGGATTCATGAAGATGTTTTCACATAGAAATTCACAAAATTTAATCGTTCTGTCTCAAGTTAATGTTTCAAGCCTATTTTTTCAGCGACTGACAGTTTCATGAGAGTGACTCAATCTTATGGTGGGACTGAGGAATAATATAAAAAACTTCAAGCCAAGGCTTGGTATATATATATAAGTATATTTATATCGTTCTGGAAATAGGTTTAGAAGTCATATATGGTCTAACGTTCGTTGAAACCGACATTCACCATCGAGCGTTGAGCTCTATACCACATGGTTTATATCTACAAAACAAACGGTATATTTCCAGTACTGACCGTTCTGCCTCAATATGTTTTAATATATGTCAGACATACACACACACACACACACACACGCACACACGCGCACACACACACATACACACACACACATACACACACACACACACACACACACACATATATATATATATATATATATATATATATATATATATATATAGATAGATAGATAGATAGATAGATAGATACATATTGAAAAGTATAGACAATACATGTCTGTTAAATGTAAACATCTTTTTTCTCAATTACGAATAATCTCCCGTAAACCTGGCTCTGCTGGAGAAGCACAAAAATGAATAGGCAGAGAATTTCTATACATTTCAATAAATATATGAATAATATATGCCAACCTTATAAAAAACCTAATACTAATCCTTTAGTCAAATCACTACATCTATAATAAACCATATACCGTCATCTATTTACAAAGAATAAGAATAAATTCTGCTAATGAAAAAATAATCTACGAACAGTAAATTTTATAATAAAGTTTTAAATAATAGTGGCTTTAAATGCACTTAGGACATAAATTTCTTGTTTTAATTGATAAATATTTTCCTAGAATTAATATACTTAGCAAAAGTTTTAATGAAAATACCCTAAAATTAAGTTACAGTTGCACTGAAAATTTAGAAAAAATATAAAAACATAATAATAAAATTCTAACAAATAGCGACCCAAAAATAAGAATAAACAATAGTAAAGAAAAATTATGTAACTGTAGGAATCCTGAAAATTCCTCTTTGAATAATAAATGCCTCATAGAATCTGTAGTTTATCAATGCTCAATCTCATCTATTGAGAATTCTAATATTGTAAAGTTTTATATTGAATCTACTAAATATGAATTTTTTGCATATAAAAGCAACACATAAAACACCCACAGTAAAATGGAAATTAATAAAAAAGCAAGAATATGTAGATCTTTAAATGACCCATGTCCTTTGTGCCTACATGAAGAGCTATATATATTATTAAGTTTCTGAGAGATAAAAATTTATTAAATAACAGAAATGAAATAGCAGTTTTTTGTAGACGTTGTCTCATATTTTCCTTAAAAAATAATTAATTATATAAATACTTTGCATAATTATATATCTATTTTTTGATCATAAATAAAATAGTTTATAAATGCGTGATTCTAACATTTTAACTTTAAAATGTCATATATAGTTTATTAGTAAATATAAGAAATATAGTATTTTAGAGCTTTAAAAATAAAAAATAAATATAAATAATATGACTTAATCATATTTGAAAACCCCTTCAAGAAAAATAAGAAAATAAAAAATCCCAATTAAAAAAAATTTTTAAATTTAAAAAATAAGAAAATAAAAAAATGCCAATTGAATTGTAGTAGAACCCCCCTAAAAAAAAAACAGATTGTGATGACATATTCGCATAAAAGGAAGTCAGTATCAACAGACAAAAATTTTAAAGTCCCATCTAACCGTAACCAATTTTCACTTTCTCACATAAAAATATACTTGTATCTGGATTCGTCAAAAAAGCCAACACCCCCTTAATAAAACATTTTGAATTCCTAGTCCCCCACCAACTTAAAATATATAATACTATTTGGCATATAAATAGAGTGATTTTTCGAAGGTTATTCTGCATCGCTTGAGAATAGAACTGATCTTTAAATTTTACGTTTGATTTAAGATTTAAGTTTGGGTTTTGAAACATGGTAATTTTTATGTCGCATTGAATACATATTTTTAAAAAACTAATTATATATATATATATATATATATATATATATATATATATATATATATATATATATATATATATATATATATATATGTGTGTGTGTGTGTATGTGTGTGTGTGTGTGTGTGTGTGTGTGTGTCTGGATAGAAACAGAAGCGTATGCTGAACATCTTACCAATGACTAGGGCATAATGAAAGGCTTCTAGGACATATGCTTATCATAATTAAAACTAAAGAATGAAAATTTAAGAAATTTAGAAAGTCTCTTGGTGAATATCAATATCTTTTGCGTTGGACTTTCTTGTTCCGTCGAAAGCGAAGACGTTTTCTTTGTCAACCTGTGACGAAGCGCTGATCAACTTGAGAGCCGTTGTTTAAGAAAGGAAATTTAATCGCAAACACAGTCAGTCAGATTTATTAGTTCAATTGATTGAGTAACGAAAATCATGATTGATTTGTCGAGGTTAAGAAAGATTCTTTTGGAAGTAGCAAAAAGAACCAAACGATAATTCACTAAATTTAAGGGCGGAGTTTCAAGCAACACTGGTAAAAGTCTTTAAACACACACACACACACACACACACACACACACACACAGACATACACACACATCTAGAAACACGTAACCACAAACTTAAGCGCACGTATATAAACGTAATGGGCGTTCCAAAGATTTTAAGTTGAATTATTTGACAAAAGAAAAGAATTCTTTTATTTTATTTTTCGACAAATGTTTCTCCCACAGCCGGGCCTGAGCGCAATTTGTCTTCTTGGGACTGCTGAGTAGGAAATCCTGTGAAGACAGTCTGCAGCCCCTCCCACTTGACTGTAGTTCCCTAAGGCCAGTTCATTTGGCAGACATCTTGTATATAATCATAGATTTCTTGCGGCGTAATATGTTGCGGAGTGAAAATCTTAATAGCAGGACAAAAGTTCAATTTCAGATTTTGAATTTCGTAGGTTGCCATTAATTGCTTCAATTTATTTCATTGCTTTTTGAAATCACAAGAAAATATCGACAGCTTTTGACCCCCCTACTTTATAATAGATTTCAATCAATAATGTTTAACCACATCTAATCGCTTTTTTTTTCGTAATTTTCTGTGCATTTCTACAGTAAAAAAAAAGTGCGATGAAATTATGTTTATTCCAATTCAGTCAAAATAGCGTTTGCATTAATTCCTGTATATTGACGAGAGATCTCTTACACAGACACGCACAAACATACGCACACACATTAGAACAGTCTCTGCTCTAATCTTGAAAACTATCTCCTTTCACACACACACATATATATATATATATATATATATATATATATATATATATATATATATATATATATATCGGTTTTGTAGTGCGTATTCAATTTATGTAACGTAAATCATTCAAACGAAAAACAAATACTGAAGCTAATTATATTATTATTAAATATTGTTTGTGAGAGTGATTCTAGCCATATAATTAGCTTCGTTTGAATGATTTACGTTATATATATATATATATATATATATATATATATATATATATATATATATATATATATATATATATATATACATATGATACAGCGAAACAGTCTGTCTGTGGATGACAATATATAGGCGCCTGAAAAATTTATTTCAGTTGAGCTCTCTGGGGAGGAAGTGTGGGTTTGTAAACAGTGACTATTACGGCTCATAATGCAAGACTCTTCGGTAAATCGAATTGAGTTCGCTCTGTCACTGTGTGTTTATCTAAAAATAAATACGCTTAAATTCTTCTTCATCCCTGTCGTGCGTCAACGGCTTAGTGGTAGAATCCCCGATTGACACTAATTCAGTTGGGTTTCGATCCTAGCTAGAGGTAAACGGACGTCTAGCCACACTGATGAGCTGTGATACAGCGAAACAGTCTGTCTGTGGATGACAATATATATATATATGTGTGTGTGTGTGTGTGTGATATCATTGTTACTTATTAATTTTGGAGTAATATTTCTTTTTCTTTTTAGACTTATGCCTCCAATATAACATTTAGCCCAACTGCAGGGAAGCTCTCACCTGAAGATATATTTACTTTGTGGAAAAGTGGGCGTGAGCTTCAATTCTCACCAGACGCTCATTCTTTATATCTAATTTCATTACGATCCTAGAATGATGCTTCGAGATTTTGTGTTAAGAACTGAGTAAAATTACTGTTGTAGTTAATTTCAGAAAAGCATATATATTTGTCATAATAAATGCTAGAATAAAGTTTTCAAAAATAATCATTCTATTAGATTAGAAAGAAAGTCTTATCGTATTTTTGATATAATAACCTGAGAGGTAACAATAGCCATTGATTTTGTACATTCTAATATTTTCTTTCTTTGCAGATTACTTATGAGATTGGCTAAATTTTGTATTGATTTTACCCTTTTAAAATGAGTTTAAAACAAACCCATATCAAACATTTTATGATCTACGTAAAAAACAGAAACATTATCCTGTTGGTATATTGGTGTATTATAATGATGAGCTGTTGGACGAAGAAAATGATACGATGCTTTCGAATTTCTTTCTTTTATGAGTTTGCATTGACACTTACATTGCATAGAATCAGTGGCACAACACAATTATGCTATCACTATCAAACTTGTTGGTTGTAGGTTGGTTTCTCAAAACGGTTCGCTTTATTTTGGGAGCCATATTTAATTCCAGTCGAGTAGCAGTGACAATTCTTGATCTTGTACATGTGAATGGGTTTCTTTCTGTCAACAATATTCTTCACAAAACGTTGAAATCTTTTGCGAAAATTCAACTAGAAAAAGCAAATTCTGTGAGAGATTCCTGATATTACGGTTATTTTAGAATATAAGACTCAGTTTAATACCAAGCAAAATTTGTTTTGTCTCCCTTAACTACAATTTTCTATTGATAAAATACCAAAAAGAAAGAATTCGGCTGTTTAAATCATGAAAAGTAAAAATATCCACAAAGAAAAATGAAAAAGCAATCTATCAGTAAAATGTTACTTTACTAGGAATGAGATTTTGCGTTATCATAGTAACAAGGGGCAAGATGGTTTGAGTTCATCGAGTAATACGTCATGTTATTATAATAATGGAGTATCTCATAGTAAATAGTTAGATCAGACTGCGTTACTGATAAATTTATAAAATAACACACGTTGTTATAAGTCATAGATACATACACACATTTGTGGCCAGAATTATTCGCCCCATTGAATATTTGTATATTTTCTAAGGAAATGCTAATATTTGCAAGTACTTACTGAATTTACCATAAACAGTTGATTCTGTATTTAGTTTTGAGCAATTCGTGAATTTTTTACAAGTTTCGATCTATTACATTCATAGTCCAAAATCATTCGCCCCTTTATGGAAAATGTTGTAATGGAATGTCCCACACTCCCTATCGCCTATGTGAACCAACAATATCAGTAGCTATATATGGTGAGCACATGATGTACCTGGGAGCTAGCTTCGGAATTAATAGCTTGCCACCGATTCCATGTCTTTCAGTAGTGAATTCTCTTTTGCAATAAACCTCTCTTTATTTCATCTACGCGCGCGTTGCTGTTCCTTCACCTCGAGTAGCACCCTTGTCTGTTTGTAACCTTCTTTAAAGTTACAACACTGACGACACCAGATTCAATACAAACTCACAGCAAGAAAGACCCCAAAATACTATCTGTAAAACATACAACAGTAGTAATTACGAATTTGAACAACTTACGTTGAAAATACTCAGCGAAATTACACAACAAAAATGGAAAAAACTGGCTGATTTGACTAAATTATTACACACTAATTTTTCCTGTTATTTCTGAAACTCGAAGGAAAATCCCCGTGTTATATATATTTTTTTATTATCTGGTACATTCGACATATCCATGTCATCACCAGGGTATTGTTATAATAAAATAAATATTATAGTATCCATTACTGTCAAAGACAAATTGCGTTATCTGAAAGTTAATTTTTTTTACAAATGGAGTGAGGAACGCTACGTCAGTGCATGACCGCTAAAAGCCATTCTGAAAGTTTAATTTCTTACAAATGGCGCGAGGAACGTTGCGTCAGTGCGTGATCGCCGAAGCCGTTTAAATGGAAGTAACTAAGTATGGTTCGGAGGGTTTTTTACGGCAACAGTAGTAAAAAGTGAAACTACTATTATAAACTTTGACATTTCAACATATCTATTATACACATTTTAAAATATTTGTAGAGTATTCATAATTAATTTTATTAAGGTTTGGTTTCAATTTTTTATTATAGATAACTTTACGAATTTTTAGTTTATGTTTGTCCTTTACGTGAAAAAATATAGAGGCTTTTTCTGAATTGTGAATGTGGACGGGTATGTTGTTGTAAATGTTTAGAAATGTTAGACATTATTCAAATGAAAACTTAGCCGCCGAGACAACATCTTTGTAGTGTGTCCAACATAAATATTATTTTTACGAAGTGAGATACAATCTCCTACAGGGCATTTAAATTTATAAACAATGTTGGTTTTCTGCCACACGTTAGTAGGCGCGGAAAAGTCATTACGAATGATTGTATTACATATAGTAGATTTACATCAGTAACAATTGCAACAAAAGCAGCATCAACAACAATTGCATCAACAGTTGTTACAGCAACATGAAACATTTGAAAAATCACAATTTTTCAAAATGAACTGATGCAATTACGAAAACAACAAGCGGAAGTTATTGTGCGAAACAATATATTCTAAAACAACAAAAGAACGGGGCTACAGATTCCTTTTCCACTGAATGGATATCGAATTCGTTATCAGAATTCAAGTATGAGCTGCACAATGGAGAAACTTTCCCTGCCTATTTTCATAGATATAAGATAACTTTTCGAAAAGGTGCGACAATAGTCCCAAAATTAGGTACAAATGAGAACACTAAATACACGAACCTAAGTTTACCTAAAAAAAGAGTAAATCTCGTTCGAGGAGACAAAGATTTTGTCAGGAATTTTCGCCGAAAGAGACAGTTTGTTCCATACTCGATACAAGTGTTTAAACATTGGAATACAAGAGAATGAAAACTTTGTGATTTATGCAAGCAATGTAAATTCACAATGTGAATTGTTTAAATTAGGCGACCTTTCTGTCGACATGTTTAAATGTTTAATCTTTATCCAGGGACTTACAGCTACGAAGAAAAAAGACATAAGATGAAGGATTCTGACAATTATGGAGCAAGACCTTCACATTACGCTATAGAAGGTGACTGAGGCATGCCAGAGGCTGATAAATGTCAAAAAAGACAACACGCGGGTCGATTCCAAGTGATAAAACAACTGAGATTTACAAAATATAAGGCGAAAACATCCCAGTGTGATACCTGCGGGCAGTCTCATTTAAAAAAAAAGGACCGTTTTGTTTAAGGATAAGGTTTGCTTCGAGTGTAGCTATGTCGGTCACAAAAGCTCCCATAAACAGAAAAAGTAAAAATTTAAAGCAAAAATAAATGTTGTTTTATCCAAGAACGAAATTGAAAATGGTGAAAAAAGGAAATACGCAAATACGAAAATAAATGGTCATACAGTAAAGTTATTGTTGGAAGTGACATTTCTATTGTGAATGAACCAACATGGAAGAAAATAGGTTGTCCATCATTGAGGAGTACCAAACAATGTCTAGAGGAGTGTCTGGTAAAAAGCTAAACTTCAGGGGCTGCAACGTATCATTTATGGAGAGGACTTTCAAATCAAAAGTCTGTTCTTTCAGTTACGATGAATTTATTTGGTACAGATTGGATTTTGTTTTCGATTTATGGAAATTATCTGTAAATTCATTTTGAAATGAAGTAGATTTGTCAGTAAAGGAACAATCTGAAGAAACAGAAAAACATTCTCCTGATCGTAAAAACGAATTTCCACGCGTGGTACTGAAGGTCTCGAACAATGCACGAAAGCCGAGGTCAGGTTCGAACTTAAAGACAACAAGACCTGGAACTTTTAGAGAAGAAGGGTGTCATTTCTAAAGTTGACTACTCAGATTGGGCTGCGCCAACAGTGTATGTAAAAAAAAAAAGAACAAAAAGGTCCGAGTTTTTGCAGATTTTCAACCGGATTAAATAACTGCCTTAAAGACCACATATACCCTTTACCTTTTCTAAGCTAAATGGTGGTAAAGTGTTTTCTAAAATATATCTGTCTGACGCATAACTACAAGTGAAAGTAGATGAAGAGTGCTCGAAGTTAGTAGCAATTAATACACACAAGGGATTCTACAAGCTAAATCGTCTCCCGTTTGAGTTAAATGTGGCTCCCAGTTTGTTCCAGCAGATAATGGACACTATGTTAGCTGAGCTAGAATTTGCTATAGTGTACCTAGACACGTCCTGCTAAAGAGCGAAGAAGACGAACTGCACAAAAACATATCAAGGCAGTGTTCCAGGAGATTGATGAATATGGCGTCAAGCTAAGTTCAGATAAATGCGAGTTCATGAAGCAAATCAAATATTTGGGGCAAATAATCAAAGAGAATGGAAGAAGACCGGATCCGGAAAGGGTCGAAGCTATTAAAAATATGCCACTACCAAACAATGTCACTAATCTTCTGGCGTTTTTAGGCTTGGCCAATTATTACAGTATCTACATTCCCAAAATGTATGATCTAAGAGCCCCCACCGAATGACTTATTGAAAAAGGGGGCAAAATGGATGTGGTCTAAAGAATGCGAAGATGCTTTCCAGAAAATAAAAAAGCTGTCTGGTATCAGATTTATCGTTAGCGTATTTTGACCTGAAAAAAAGAAATAATTGTATCATCTGACGCTAGTAACTATGGGATCGGAGCGGTAATTCTCCACAAATTTGAAGATGAGACTACAAAACCCATAGCCCATAATTCCAGAACCCTGCTTCCTGCAGAGAGAAAGAAAGCCTAGACAGAATTTACTCTGTTAAGAATTTCATAGGTTCATCCATGGAAAGAAATTTACCATATTGACGGATCGTAGACAGTTGTTAACAATTTTTGGATCAAGAAAGGGTATACCCACACACACTGCTAACAGGTTACAGCGCTGAGGAATAATCTTGTTCAACTATGACTTTAAGATGTAATACCTAACCTCGAAAAAACTATGACACGTCGACGGTTTGTCTAAATTGATTCCAAAATTTGAAGAACTCTTAGAAGACACGGTAATAGCTGCTGTAATGAATGAAAAAGAATTACCAGTATTACTATGCAATACAATTCAGGATTTACCTGTGACTCTAGAAGATATTTTTAAAAAAGAAACTGAGAAGGACGAATTCTTTAAAAAAATGAAGAAATAGGCATGGCTGAAAGAAAAACTTAAAAAAATGATCTAAAATATCACCTTTCTCAGTCTGCAAGCAAGTGCTGTTATATGCAGATAGAGTGGTAATGCCATATACACTGCAAAAGAAAATCCTGAAGGAATTTCATATAGGTCATCTGGGCATATCAAGGATGAAATCATTAATGCTTAGCAATACGTATTGGCCTAGGATGGACCAGGATACTGGAAAAAATGGTAAGAGTGTGGAGGTTGTCAAAAGCACAAACAATAAAAATTCAGCCATAGCTTAAAACGGATCTCCGTCTATGAGGTTGCACATCGAAAACGCTGGACCTATAAATAGTTACTACTACCTTAGAATCGTGGACAGTTTCTCCAAGTGACCGGAAACATTCAAGTGTAGATACCCGACATCTGCAACTAATATGAATGTACTAAACGAGCTTTTTAGTCGTTTTGGTGTAGTCGTTTAGTCGTTATAGTTAGTGACAAAAATATAATTCCCGTCTGTCTCTCTTCTCAAAGTGTTTTCTAATTTTTAAAGAAAGAGATAAAGTCATTTCCCAATTTGTTTTACCCGCATGCCAGATTTTCGATAGATAAGAGTAATGTCTTGGTGCATCATTCCAAGTCGTGTGGGGAGGGGAGATAATCGAGATGACCTTTTTACATTTCCACATTACCAGGGAATATGTCTCTCGCTCTAACTCTTCCAGTTTATATTTAATTCTGTGCTTAACCCCTTTTCCGCTCAAAATTAACATTTAACCATCTCACGACCTCAGAGCCACATACACAGTTAAACGTTTGCTCTATCTGGAAGTAGAACGAAGAGATAAGGAGAAATTGAATCATTATTTCTCTTTCAATGTTGCCATATTTCAAATGATCTGTGTTGAACAAGAAACGCATTTTCTATATGTAAAATACTCTGGACTAAAGAACAAAGTTCCAAGATTTTAAATTGTCTGACCATTTTGAACAAAGTAGATTGCAGCGTCCTCTCCTCATGAGAAGCGCCAATGCACTAATGTTCAGAAGGCATAGAAGAATGGTCTCTGTGTTCACATCCACTACTGATAGTGTATTCTTAGTTAGTCCCAGGATTCATGACGTTTCGTGTGTATTAGAGAAATGGTTCATATTTTCTCCATATGACATCATTCTTTTACACTGAACACACATTTGATGCTATTTACATCTTAGCATCTATATTAAAAAAAAGACTACATCGCTAGACTGCTATACAGTGTGCGGCTGGTATTTGAGGACAAATTTTATGGATGAGTAAAAAACTTGCCGAACAAATGAATATAATTATATTTGATTACAAACAAGTAAACATGAAACTTAGCTAAGTATTATTTAATTTTATTCAATAAAATTACTACTAGCATCAATAATTGCCTCTACACGAGGTTGAAATCGGCTGCAAGCTCTGATTAATTGGTCCTTATTTATGTCAGACATTACTCGAACTATTGCAGCTTTAAGAGAGTCTTTGGTGTTATGAGGTTGTTTATTAACCTCCTTCTCAACAACGCTCCACACATAATAGTCTAGTGGACTGAGATCTGGAGAGTTAGGAGGCCAAATGTTGGGTGTGATGAGGTCGCTATGATCAGCCTTTAATGCCACAATCACAGCATGCCTTTTCATTTCATTTGTTATCATAGGGTGTGCCATTCTAGATTTCAGAAAAATAAAAGGATTAGAAGTTAGTAGGAAGCAGTATTAATCTTAAATCTGTATGTCCTCAAATACCAGCCGAACCCTGTATAATCGAAAAAAGTTTCTTTGAATAGATAAAAGTTACTGCATAGAGGAGAATATTGATTGGTTGATTGATTGATTTAGATGGCAAAAACTATCGTCTCCACCAATCGGGAGCTTTTGGCCGACGCTTGTATTCAAAGACAGAGAACCGGATCGAATAGTAGCACAGAATTAACAAAGTCATAAAGCAATAAAGCGCCAATTGTCAAAACAGAAACTCTTCAGGGTTTATTATCTATCAGGTTTGAACGAGACGAGATGACGGCAAAATATGCGAAAACATCGGGAATTCTATGCTTCGAAACAGACTGTCATTTTCTTTTGTCTTCAGGTTGTGAAGATGATAAACAGGAAGTAACATTCGAGTAATTTCCTCCCAAAGGCTTCCAGTATCGTCTGGTTTATTAAAGTAGTCATTTAGACGTTTTGTTTATAACTATTAGTTTATATTGATATCTAAAAAAACAGTATACAGGCAAGAGTTCTCAATACAGAGTAGAGCAAATATAATTACTTATTCGAAAATTATAACATAAATATGTTGTAAAATCA
>OZ038485.1:3237500-3270000 GCA_964036315.1 Acanthosepion esculentum | reverse complement strand
CAACTAAATCTTAACCTATGAAAATAATTGTCTCTCAATATTTCTTTGTTTTTACTTCTTTTGTTTTTAAACTTTTTTACAAAGAACCATCAATAAAAGTTGGAAGACTTTCCTCCTTTGGGATTGGCAGATCTGTTTCTAAATTGATATTCCCCGGGTACTTCACAAGTTTTGGAACGACTACTTCTCTGAATTGTTGCCGACATAATAAATGAAAATCCTTTCAGTGGATTTGAAGTAGTTCACGATAAATTATTGTTTGTTCGGCAGTTTCCAATTATATGCTCGTTCGCTGAGCAAATGTTGACGACTAACCTGAAAAGATGATTGGGCTAGAACCCATCACAGCAATCGATAATTGTTTTCTTTGCTGAAGCATGTTCAAGAAGTATCGTTTATCTAATACGGTATAAATAATGTCATCAGACTGATATTCATTATCATACTTGTTATCTTGCAATGAGAAGTTCTTTTTCAGTTGCCTGTTTCTTCATCAAAAGTCAGCTTTCGATTGATCCATATTAAAAGAGATACTGGCTTCTTTTCCATTATTACTGAAAGGGACGATGGTATGGTTCAGACTTGGAAGTGGAGTCCCTAATTTTGATACCATTTCATTCTTGTACAGAACACTAACATTGGCCTACGACGTTTTCGAAATCTGACAATTCCTATACCCCTCTAGCACAAAGCATTATGAAAAGATAGTGGAATTTCTTTTCTGTATTCACTGTAAATTGCTTTTAAATATATTTCTATTAATTATCAAATTTTATTCCAATAATTGTGTCTGTTTCCATATCTGTAGATGTTTTTCTTATTGGCTTGTGTAACGCTGAGTCCATCTCGTCTTCTAGTGGCTTAAATAGCAAAGTAAAATGGGTTCGCTTACCTTGACTTGTCAGCTTGTTTATTTGCAACCAGCCTCAAGAGAGATAGGCACCGTCAGAATATCATACCAAAGACACACCACTTCTGTTATAGAGCTGAAGATTCCAATGAGTTACGACACTCATGACGTGACGTAGGCAACGCGTTATAATTCTATGAAGTATATATACGTCGATATAAGTATAAAACAAAGTAACTAATAATAACAAAACAAAAGTCATTGAAACAAAGCAAGTTCAGTCGACCATTGATGACAATTCCAGAACAACGTAACTATAAACAATTTTTTCTATCCTCTACCAGCCGCAATGATAGAGAAAGCATTACCTCGAACCATCGCCATTGAGACACGCTGCAAGAGCCACTCCGTTTCGCGAGGCTCGTTCCTTAATCGAGACGCAATCGCGCAAATCCTCCGAAGGAACGCCATCGAACGAGAGCCAATAACCCCTGAAGTCTCCACTGCCACAGGATTAACAAAAATCTATCAGCAAGAGAAGAATATTTAACTATTTTTCATCTCTGCGTCTCGGAAGACGAACCTCGGCTCAACCGCGGACCTGATCAAATTACCGGCCGAAAATGTATCCGCACATGTCGCATCCCAAATCAACGACTTACCCATTTTAAAAGGGAAGATGGTAATGCCATCCGGCCGCTTTCCATCACCACGGTCAAGGCCTACGGGTTCGATTTGGGAAGGGAATCCAGCTGCATCCAAACCTCTTTTGATAAAGTATAAAATATGAGATAAGTATTGGCGTTCTTTTATTTATTACTTATCTTTATATATATTTTATGTAATTTATTTAGTATTAGCTTAGTCTGTTGCAACCCCAGCTTGGGGCGTAACAGAAAGAAAGATTATGTTGCTTCTTTTATCCAAGAGGAAAGAGTTTGCTTTTTGGAGAAAATACTAAATTTGTGAAGAAATTCTTTTAATTGGTCCCAACAAAATGTTCTGTCCATACAAAGTAACACAATGAGAAACATCTTCCAGAAATCTAGAGACAAAATTAAGAGAACTGAAAATAATTCTGATTGTCTATACACGGCTTCCTTAGATTTAGCGAGAGTGTTTTGAATGATACTTAAGATTTGTAGAGACCTGAGCCCCCACCTGATTGCCCAGATATTTCTGGTGTGAACAAGCAAGTGATAATAACAATTATGCAGACTTATGGCAACAGATGAAATTGAACAATCGTAACATTAATCCAAAGAGAGCGTGACTAATACCTTAATCGAATGCCACTCAATAAAGCAGGAAGAATGAGAAAGAATTGTGCTAGGGAATCAAACAATAGAAATGCAATAAAAAGGGTCCGGATATATAGGAGGTGTAGGGTAGTGAGTTGAAAAAGACCCTTCCTGGGCTGTGTAATATAGGACCTTAGATCGCTGAATCGACGGTCCATAAAATTACTGACATGAACAAGGCTCTATCTTCCAGAAATAATAACGACAGACAAAAACATAAAAGGAGGAATATAATGCATTATTACCGAGTTCTGTAGTCAAATAAGAAAAATGAAACTTGCCGAAGAATTCAGTGAAAATATGAAAACTGTTTGAAAGATAAAATCATGACTAAATTTGGGGCAGTTAAAAAGGCACGGATCTGAGAGGGGCTGCCATGGGCATGGATACGCAAAGAACATCTAAAAAGAGACGCGGAATAATTTATAATTCCAGCTCAAAACAAATGAATCAGGACGAATTATATAAAAATGAGACCCGAGACGTAGCAGGAACGGTAATCAGGCCTAGGAACCGTGAAAAGATTTCGCCATCGTACACAAGAAACTTTCAATTGATATCGTTGTATCAGCAAGATATAAAAAATTAAAAAAAGGATTAAATTAGATATTTCACGCTCAGTTCTGGAATCAATCTTTCGCACAGACAGTTTTAAGAAAAAAGTCAACCACTTTGTATCTATGGTGATGACGTAACTATTTATTCTTGTATAAATGGTAAGTTAGGGTCGATAATGTCAAATTCGCTGCTGATCTAAAAATGACCTAAAATCTGCTAAATGGGGCAAGAAATGTTTTGTTCATTTTAACGATTCTAAAAAGAAACTGCTCTCTTTTACTCGCCTGAGAGAAGCTTTATTACATTCCATCAACTTGGCTGATGCTAACCACCAGGAGAATAACTCATTGCAATTTTTCGGGTTAACATTTTCTGCTGACATGAGCTGGAAAACTTATATTGAGTCAATTGTTCGCTCCACTGTTGGCAAAGTTGATTCATGTGTCGCATGTGTCGTGCGAGACAATTGTTCTCAACAGAATTTATCTTACACATTTATAAGTCTATCATTTGTCCATGCATTAAATATTGCTGTCATATCTGGTCTCGTTGTTATGCTATGTATTTAAAGATTTTTGAAAAAAAATCACAAGAATAATCTGAAATCTTATCGGTCTTGGGTTGACTTACAGACTTCAGTCACATTCTCACCGCTGTAATTTAGCTTCCCTCTGCCTTTTGTATAAATACTTTCAGGGTAATTATTCTGTTGGATTTTACTCTTTGTTACCTCGAATTTAAGCGCAGTTTTAGATTGACAGCTAGTTCTCATCATTTTACAATTGAAATATCTACATTTAACCATAATGTTTTTATGCTAATAGTTTCTTATCTCCTGCTTCTTTGTGGAATTATCTTCCCTCCTTTTGTTTTTCAGTCAACTTTGATCTTAAATTTAAATGCAACATCAATCGTTATCTTCTGTCTCCTTGAATCCTGTTAATTCTTCTCCATCCTTAATGATGCTTTTCTTTTTCTCATATTCTTTCACACTCAGTAACCCCTTCTATGATAGTGGCTTTCTCTCCTTGCTAGGCGTGAAATGTTTTAAAAAAAGAAAAGAAAAAAAAGAGAGACTATCTTTGTCTTAATATCATTATAGTGTAAAATATTAGGAAAAGGATGTGGTAAAAATAGTCTCACGCCATCTTTGCAAATGGTGACGGCCTGTTTTCTTTGTGATGTAATGAATATGCTTACACCTGGATTCCCCCTCACAGTAATAGGATTGGCTGGTGTCAGCCATAAATACAGGCTGATGTGGAGGTACATGGAAGACGGCATTTACTTCTGCCATTGGCCTACGCCTATCGCCTACACCTATTGACTACGACTACGACGAGTATCAGTCGATTACGTCTACCAGCCAGATTGTACTACTCGGTTACAGCAGCCAAAACCCCTTAGCTACTTCGAACATATATATCCCTTTCTGGGACATATCACTTTGATATTCGAAATTTTAGCTGAACTCGGACTTCGATCTCTGATACCATTATGAAATCTCTATAACTATCTCAGCTTTAAGGCAAACTTCTTTAAAAAAAATTATTTTCTTCTTTTTATATCACTTGTGCTTCTCTCTTTTTAAATTTTCTCTCACCTCCTTTTTCCTATTATTCTTTTTCTTCCTTTTAAATGCATTCACGCCCAGATTTAAAAACGATTGTATAGGTGTTGACTTTTTATTTGATTCTTTCTTCAAATGTATTTCTCTTTCTCTCTCTCTCTCTCTTTGTTTCCCTTCTCTCCTTTCTGACTAGCTTCATGCTTATTTTCATGTGTATTTTTAATGTAGGCGTCGTGTAAATGAAGTGAAACGTAATGTCATTTCTGCCAAGTATCGTCTGTTGTCAGTGATTGATGAAGACAATGAACATAACTTCATTATAGCAAACACCTTCACTTTATAATCTTTAAAAAAAGGTGAGCATACAGAAAGCCAGAGAAAACACCAACCAGTAAACAAGTAACATCGAAACAAATACCATCTTTGACCGGAAGGAAATACAATCTCTTTTCTGAAAATATCTTGCTTTAATATTAACGATAAAATAGCCTACTTAGGGCAATGGAGTCTTAAACCTTTTCAATCTATACAACTGAGACTTCACATATATTCTAAATTTAGAAAAGAGCCAAAGTTACAGGGAGCCAAGTATGGACGATGAATGAGGTGGGGATAGACTTGGATGATGCGCGTTTTGCCTCCAGAAAAAAACGTATGTGACGTGAAATATCTACTTGTATATCATTGTGAATGCGACTGTCGCAAACAACACACGATTACACAATGACGCCTCACTGGTGATTAAGTAACTCTATAGTAGTGTCTGTTCACGCATGCGCAGTAATTCTTCCTGTGATTGGCTCTTTAAGCGGTTCAAGAGATATTCAAAATGGCTGCAATATTTATAAGGAGGGATAAAAGTTCACCATTCACTCGTGTTTCTGTCAAGACATCATGTAATTAACACTGACTTTATTAATAACTCTGTCTTTATTCCTAACTTCACATGTATCCCAACAATCAAATAACTTCATATGTCATACTGTAATTATAAAAATATTTACTCTTTCCATTCATTTAAATGTTCACAAGAAGAAAATTGTAGATGGAGACGTTGTCTAATCAGAGTTTGGTTATCTACTGAGGGAGAAATCGAAAGATTTTTGCTCAATATCAGGAAAAAAGCTGTTTATTGTGTTTAATTAATTTACTTTATTATCTAAACAAAACTATGGGGAGAAAAGGAAGGAGTTTGAGGATTCATTTAAAGAAAATGATTTCCTCACCATTCCAGAGGCGTTGGAGGCCGTCAATACAAGAATAATATCCCGGCTGACTTCCAACGTCAAAAGCCGTAAATTAATTGGAGTCAGTAGGGAAACAATGGAGGAGGTCTTAAAGACCTTACAGATAAACCCAAAGATTTTGGCGAAACACACAAATGAGATATGGGACATTCTCCTGCCCACCGAACAAGATGCCAAACTGCTGGCTGGCAGTGTGCTAAGCACGAAGAACATAAGACTGCAAACTGAGTACATGGGCACCCGTAGGACAAGGATCACAGTCCATGGGGTGCCTGTGAATATCTCAGAAGACCAGATGGGAGCCTTCTTTTCGAAATTTGGAAAAGTGGAGGAAGTGAAGGCGATTTTAGGAAAATCGGGCATCACCACTGGAGATGTGGAATTACAGGTCACGTTGATCAGAAACAATTTGGGGCTGATTCCGAATATTCTCTTATGTAGAGAGAGAAGAATGTTGGTAGTCGTTGAGGGACGGAAACCGAACTGTTGGTCGTGTGGTGTCGTGGGCCATATGGCAAAGGAGTGCCCTGCAAAACATCCTCAGCCTGTAACTCGGCCCACAACTACAACAGAAGCAGCAGTAGTGGCAGCAACAGTGGTAGAGGGGGTAGCGAACAAAGACCCCGATGGTGCCTGGAAGGAGGTGGGAAGTGGTAAGAAGGCGAAAAACGTCATCTTCTCCATCCCCCAAAAAGGAGACAACAGAGAAACAATAACAACAACCACCAACGCAGCAGCAAGCAAAAAAAGAAAGCAAAAAGAACGAGGGAAAGAAAGAGCCCGAAAAGGAACAGACACCAAAAAAACAACAGCAACGGCAGCAGCAGAAGCAGCAACAACAGCAGCAAACCGAAGAGGAAATGGAAGTGGACAAAATGCCTCCACCATGTGTAGCATCACTGAAGAGAAGCAGAAAGAGGAGGTAGAGACCACCACGCAAAAGCACTCCGGGCGTAGTAGGGCGGAGAGGGGCATGGACAAAATTAGGTACCTTTTCGTCCCTGCTTCCCCGAAAGAAAAATCTGAAGCTACCACTAAGATTAAGAGCCTCCCTTCTTCCCCTTCACGTGCTCCGTCCCCCTCTCCCTCAAACTCTTCCCTTAGTTCCCAATCCACACACCCTTACTCGTCAAATGCTTCCCCTCCCCAATCCTCAAAGGCAACAAAGAAGAAAAAGAAAAAACTTTTTTCTGGATCTGAGTCAATTTGTAGGGTGGACGAGGACGAATTCAAGAAAGGCGAGTTCAGCCAAATGAGAGACCAGTTGCGATTGCTGTATAAGTTAACCAACGTAGATGGAAAATCAGTGGAAGATCCACGTAAGTTTTCCAAAAGCCACGAGTGCCATTACCTGCATAAGGGACACTGGGGCCTATTTAAAAGTTTTGGGTCATGTTGCAGGAGCAAAGGAGGCATTTTGCAATGTTAGAATTGCAGATATTGATTCCCCGTATGTTAAAAAGTTACGTCAATATTGGCCTGGGAGGGTCCCTGTTATTCTCCACCCCTCTCTATATAGGTGTATAAAATTAACTTATCCCACGGATGTCGGCAGAATTGTCCTAGAAGGACGGATGACGTCAGAGCTAGGTGTAGGGAGCCTAGGACAATCCGTCGAGATCCTGACTGAAGCAGATTTCCGGCCCGTATGTGAGTAGTATTTGCTCTTACTCTGTTTTTTATTTTTGGCAGTCCTAGAAGATGTCAATTAAGATAGCCAGTAGAAATGTGAAGGGCTTGAGGGATAGGGGTAAGGCGGCCCGCATGGTCTGGGATCTCTTGTCTTTCGATGTCGATGTCGCCGCGATCGAAGAGACTCACTTTGATGCAACGTCGATGCGTGTGTGCTGGAGAACGACTTTGTCGTTTTTTTCAGCATATGGGGAACGACAGGCCAGAGGAGATTCTTTGCTGGTTAGACGTACTTTTGTGCATATCGATGCCGAGGGCCGGTTGATCATGGCCGATATTGCTGTGAAAAGTGGTTCGTTTCGGGTCGTTGTGGTTTATGCGCCCACCAACCATGAGGAGCGGGTCTCGTTTTTTCGCCGGTTGGGGCCGTGCCTGGTGGATTCAACGCGCCTAGTATTAATGGGGGACTGGAATGCCATCCTGGACCCCAAGTTAGACAGGGGTGGGGAGCTAGTGGCAGGAGGGGCGATCGTAGCCTAGTTGATCTGATCGAAGAGTTTGGTCTCGTCGATAGATACCGGGTCGATCACCCCGGGGGAAAATGTGGACGTGGGCTCTTAATTGGCCTTTTGACCGGGTGGTTAGCTACTTGAACAGAATGTGAGTTAGAGGACCCGATGTAGACTTGTCCCACGTTCCACTGGGTAGGCTATTCGGATCACAAACTAGTTAGTGCCCGGATGGCGTTAGATCGTAGGAACTAGAATGGCTGGTTACTGGAAGTTCAATCTGTCTTTACTGGACAGGCGGGACTTCCAGGGGCAGCTAACTAGCGTAGTGCAACGAGAGCTAGTGGGGGCGGGAGCTAGTGGTGGGAGAGACTTAAGTATTGGATTAGGTCCTTCACCACTGATTTCAGCAAACGGCTCGCCCTAGATAGAGCTGATAAGGTGAAAACGCTTAAGGCTAGTTTATCCCGGGCGGTAGCTGGGGGGATCCTCTAGAGATAGCCTTAGCTAGGGAGGCTCTGGAGCGTTTGAGTAGCGAGCGCAACATGGGCCAGGTAGTTAGACATAGGTTAAGCAAGATGTCTTCCGAAGCTGTGAACATGGGCGCAGAATTGCGCAAGGAAGAGATCGGTCGAGGTTCCGATCGTTACATTCGTGAGGTCAATTCCCAGGAGGGCCATACTCTTCAGGCCACTCACGACATGTGCGAGGCATTTCGGCGGCATTTCGAGAGCCGGCTTACCAAGGAGGCTGGTCTCCGTGAGGAGGAGTTTTGCAGCTATTTGGCTGACTTTCCACCTCTTTCGCCGAATGAAACGACTAGCTGCGAGTGAGAGATCACGGAGGGCGAAGTCTACGCGGCATTGAAGAAGGTCAGCAGAGGCAAGTTGCCCGGTCTGGATTGTTTGCTCTATGACTTTTACTTCAGTCTGTCGCACATCTTTGTCCCGATTTTGGGTGTCGTGTTCAATCAGTTGCCGAGTTTATGTTGGGTCCTGCGCAGACTTGTTCTTTGAGGGGCCGAACAATTCAGAGCAACCTGCATCTGATCCACACGATCATAGAGGGTGTAAAAGACGACGATGAGGCCGTGTTGATCAATTTAGATCAGTCCAAGGCATTTGATAGGGTTGACCATCGCTAACTTGCGGCTGTCCTGCAGGCCGCCGGATTCGAACCCGACTTCTGCCGCTGGATTAGCTTCCTGTATCGCTCCCCCATTGCTGTAGTTCAGGTGAACGGGAAGCTGTCGGGCACTTTTGGAGTGTGGTTTAGACTCGACCTCCAGCTTGATAAAAATTGGTCTGAAGTACGAGAAAAGGTCGACGCGAGCGGTCAGACTTGGCGTCAACGGAGGTTGTCCGTGAACGACAGGGCAGAGGCGTGTGCCACTTACGTTTTCCCTCTTGTTCTTTATCGATTGTCCGTACTTCCTCTCTGTGGCGACCATCGGAAGCCGCTCGAGCACTCGCCATCCTTCATTTTAGGGAGGGGACGCGGGAATCGGGTCGACAGACGAGTCTGTGCACAACGTCCGCGTCATGCGGGGGGATGGGAATGCCACACTTGGCGAGCCACAAACTCACCTCGAGGTTGGCTTTCCTATGCCGCGCATTGACAAGAGATTCAATTATGGCGGGGATTGTTAGGGACGCGTTCCCTTTCCTTACTATCAGTCCCCCCATCTCGCAGGCTGAGCGCGATCGTACACCCCGGGATCAATCGGATTTCCTTCGCGAGTGTCGGTCGGTCTTGTTGCCTGTTCCTCGGTCCAGTGACCTTTCCCGACCTAGGAAGGTCTTCTATCGTCTTCTAGTGGAAGGGGTCGCGAATGATTCCCTACGTGAGAAGCTCGGCTTGTCGTAGGAGTAGTTTCGCTCTTACTGGTCTTGGGCGCTAGCGGCGGATTATCTCAGTAACCCTGAGTTTTCGCTTACCTGGCGATTGGCTCGGAATCGGCTGCCTCTCAATGACAAGTTCTTCATATGGGGCTTGGCGGATTTACCAGACTGTGAACGGTGTGGCCTTGGTTTAGAAGAAACGTCTTCGCACGCCTTCTACCATTGACCCCGGGTCCGCCCCTTATGAGACCATGTCAGCGAGTTGACGGCTCGTCTCGCTCCCAAAAACCCCGTGCCCATTGATCGCGCATACGTGTGTGACAATGTGTCGCCCCCGTATTCTGGGGTGAAACGAATGGTGTTTCTGACGCTACTGGCCACGGCCCGAATGCTGATTTGGACGACGCGACAGGAGGAAGTCTTGCGAGGCAGCTCAAGGTGAAGATCAGAACTGATAGAAAACGCTTGCATTCGACAGTCTTCAGCGAAAGGTGTGTGACTGAGGCGAGCTTGGTTCGTTTGAATGGGGCTAGCCTTGATTTTCTCTTTTAGGTCTACCTACGTCACATCGGGGTGGTTTCCTGTGGAGCCCTCCCCATTGGTTAGGTTAGACAAGCCTTGTGTAACTAGTTAATGTGAGTAAGTGTTGTTCCCGGTCTGTCCCCGGCCACATCATTGGTTATGATCCATGTTGAGATTCCTAACCTCCCGAATTTGTTTTTGGCTCATTTTCATCTCGACTGGGTCAACTTTATATTTTCCCATGGCCGTATAATTTTTTATCCTTTTCCCACTCCCTTAGCAAGAGAGTCACTTGATTTTTTCCAATGGGTAGAATACAGCGACCTCTCTGTTTTGAAGGTTAGACGAGCCCTACTAACATCAGTTATGTTTAGTTTACTTTGTGTTGATTTTAGTTTATTATTAAGTTCATCTCCCTTCCCTCTCATTCTTCATTATTAGAATTTTATGTATTATAATTTATTATTATTAAATTTTTATGGTATGGGTTGCGTTTTGTAGGTTCCCCTTGGTTTGATGCGGTATTGTGGTGTATGGAGGATTGAGTGGTGACGGACGAGTTTTTATGGTGAATGTGCAAATTGTAATGAGTGAATGGGTCGTGAACCGGATTAGCTAGGTTTCGGATAGTTAGTGTCGACCAGCCTCAACCCCTCCCCTTTTTAGGCCATGTGCCAAAATTGTATTTATATACAATAAATATCCACGTGCCCTTTTTTCTTTTCCGTCGTAGGATATACGCGACGCGCTGTCGCTTGGTTTGACGAGGTAAGTCGCCGTTTTCTTCGCTATAGTTATCCACACGTCATTGTACCTGACAACGGGTTATACGGCAGGCATCATCGCAAAGAAAAAAAAAGACAGTTTATGGTTGGATTGATCGAAGAATCAATCCTGTGGTAGCAACCACCCACTTGCAGCCACCAATCTTCATACGCTGCAGCTGTACCAAGGACAACACTAAAACAACAATTGGCTCTTAAACTGTGAAGCTCTTATTTTCTACAAATATCCTAATTGAACGATGCTTTATTTCCTTCATCGATTTTTAGTTACCTGTTTATTTTCAAGTCATAAAGTACCAATTAAAAGGCCATAGGCGCGGTGAAGTGATTATTAAAGCGAAAAACGAAAGCTAAAGGCAATTGAAAGGTTTTGGGAACGGTAAAAAACTGAGAAAAACGCGTAACATTTATTTCAGAGAGAAAGATTCGCTTCAGTGATTCGAACAGCGTAATGTCGCCCCAGAGCGATAACAATTATTACTTTTTCAATTTTAATGAATGATCCAATTAGTTTTTTATTTACCTATTGTCAATATTATTCACATATTATTATTGCAAAGAAAAATATGCATATGGCTTCAAATTTGTCAACCTTATTTTCTAAAATTTAATCTTCCCTTATTTTTTCTGCTTGCAATTAATTAGAGTAAGTTCTTTTAAATTTTCCTCAACTGAAGATTGTTTCTTAAATTTTCTTTCAGTAAACTTAAAAAAAACAAAGATCTCCTAAATAGCCGAAAAGTTTTGAAATATGCATGTGTTTAGCGAGAAATAAGTATTTAATAAATTTAACTCACATAAGTTTGTTTGGCAATGCTGGATTACCCAGTGACGAATAAATTCACTAGATTAGTAGTAACCAAAACGTAAATCTTAGTTATCGTTTAATATAGGTAACCAAGAATACAATAAAGTATTAGTATTTCTTTATGATAGTAATTGTCCATAATAAAACAAATCGGACATAGTTTAGCTTTTAATCTCTTTTATAGCAAACAGGTCATCGTTGATGTAAACGATGCACCAACTGAAAAAGAAACAAATGAATGAAAATATCTGAAAAACGGCAAAGATGATGGCAATGGGTAATGGGCAATGGTACGAAAAATCTATGGATTATTGAAGATATTTTTATTCAGAAAACAAAATCATTCAGAATTTCGGCTTGAATTTCTGGAATGAGGAGTCATTATTATTTACACTTTTTACATTCATTCGAACTATTGTCGTTATGTTTGATCAAAGACGAAGAAAAAAAATCTGAATGTAAATGTATCAAAAACCAGCCAAAATGTTATGTTGAAAACAGAAACGCTGACATTATCAGTCTGAAAAATCAGTAGAAAAATAAAAATACATTATCCCAGAATTGACGAATCGAGTGGAAGCCTGGGGAGTATATCAGCCGGCACATTGTGGTAAAGGTAAAATAAATAAAGATGATAATTCGAAAAATCAGAGGAATGATTGAGGAAAGGCCGAAAAAGATGTCAACCGGTACAATGTCAAACCAAATCTAAAATTAAAAAACAAACAAAAACAATCCGGAAAATCAATGGAATTATGAGAAAACATATCTGAAAACTTCAAAAGGGACAGGAAGGCCGAAGAATATATCAGCCTATAGACGTGTTATAAACAACGAAACTTATGACTGAAAAATAATAAAATAATTTATCCATGAATTTCAGGAACGACTGAAAGTTCTAATAATAATTCTAAGCCAGTCCTGTGCGTCATTGACTACGAAAATTGATCACATGTCCTAAAAATCAAGGGAATAATAAAGAAGGCTTTATATTATTTAATCTTCAACGAATACAACTCTCTCTTTTATTTCACATACCTCTATCTTTTCTCTGTTTCTCTTTTATCGTTCTCTCTTCTCATTTTGTCTCCCTCTTCTTTCTCTATCTCTCTATTCCCTATCTCTTTTTTCTTCTTTCTCGAATTTTTTTTTCTTTCGATTCATTTCAGCTTTTAATGACTCTCTACCCAATATGCAGCTTTATCCAAAGCAAATCTGCTGATTGGCCACGCCCTCCTCCTCCTCCTCCTCTACACCGAGCAGACAAATGAAATGAAATACGGAAAGAAATTACATTTTTGAAACGAACATATTGAGCGTACGCTTTATCAGTTTTGAAGCCGGTGTCGATTACAAAATCTAGAAGGCCTATTATTTTTGCGGAAAAACAAGGCCAACATTATTAGTGTAAATATCATCATCATCATCATCATCATCATCATCATCATCATCATCGTCGTCATAGTCATCGTCATCGTCAACATCATCATCATCATCATCGTCGTCGTCATCATCAACGTCATCGTCATCATCATCATCATCATCATCGTCATCATCATCATCATCGTCGTCATCATCATCATCGTCATCGTCATCATCGTCATCGTCATCATCATCATCATCGTCGTCATCATCATCATCGTCATCATCATCATCATCATCGTCATCATCATCCTCATCGTCATCGTCATCATCATCGTCATCATCGTCATCATCATCGTCATCATCATCATCGTCATCATCATCACAATCACCTATTTTTGTTTAGTTTATGTTGCAATTCTTTTTTCTTACTATTTTATAATCGTTGGCTTTTCTCTGTAGTTATTACTTGCAAGTTTCTTTAATAATCCCAGAGCCTCTTCATGTTTTTATTCACTTTTAACAATAATAATAATAATAATAATAATAATAATAATAATAATAACTACAACAATTGGCCTCCAAAGATACCTGGAAACTACAGAAGACTGGATGATGATGTGTGCCAAGGAACATGAAAGTAGTAAGCGTCTTTACTCCGTAATAAAGGAAGCCAACAAATTCAAAATGGAGTTTCAAATGGGCGCAGAAATACAAGTACAGCACGGTACACCGGCTGAAGCTGCAAAATACTTAAAAAAGAAAGCAAAGACAGGTGCAACCGATAAGATACAGAAACAATGGCAAAATAAACCGCTTCATGGCCAATACTCTGCCCGTACCAAACAAGCTGACGTAGACAAAAACCACACCCATCAGTGGCTATGTAGTGCAGGGTTGAAAGCTGAAACTGAAGGTTTTATCCTTGCTGCACAGGACCAATGCTTGTTAACTAGGAATTATCAAGCACATATACTAAAATACTGTGTTATCTCAAAATGCAGATTCTATGATAAATATCCAGAAACAATTGATCATCTTGTATCAGGTTGCACGATATTGGCATCCACTGAGTATAAAACACGGCATGACAGAGTGGGCCAATATCTGCACTGGAAAATTTGCAACTTCTACGGGAAGGAAACTAAAAGAAACTGGTACGAACACCACCCAATCCCGGTTACGGAGATAGGATCTGTTACAATTCTATGGGACTACAAAATACACACTGACAGAACAATCAAAGCCAACCGCCCAGACATTGTTATTAGAGACAAAAAAAAGCCTCCTTATTGATATGGCAGTCCCTGCCGACTGCAATGTATCTTTGAAGATATTCGAAAAGCTGTCAAAATACAAGGACCATGAAATAGAAATCTCAAAAATGTGGCACATGGGAACATCAAAAATCCCTATTGTAGTTGGAGCCTTAGGATTTGTTGGAACTGATTCCAGTAGAATAATTGAAGGGATCCCTGGAAGTCCATGCCTCAAAGAGATACAAAAAAGTATTCTGACAAGTACAGCCCACACTTTACGAAGGGCATTATCTATGTAACATTTTTTTTTTGCAGGGGAAAGTGTCATGATACCATTTTTAACCTTAGGTCCCTGGGCGGGACCCGGAAAGAAATGTGTAAACGGCAGATATCAAAGGAAATAAAAAATAATAATGATAATAATAATAATAATGATATTACAACAGACTTAACTCTTATGACTTTTAATTAATTAGAAGTGTTAGTGTGTATGTGTTTTCATTAAGATTGGTTACAGTACAATTTTATATACAACAAATCCCCTTATCAGTCAATTAACAAAGTTGCGCATGTCCCCAGAGGCTGATATACTCTACATCTCTGTTCACGAGTTTGAGCCGTAAGATTGCAACATAATCCAGATATCTTGAGAAATTGTCTTTTTTTATTGTTTTTTTTTAGAGATAGGCAGCTAAGGAGATTTAGGAGTCACATCGGGATTCTTGAGAACACTCACAATCAGAGATCGTCTGAATGGGGGAGTACTTTATGCAACTTGAAGGTATTTCTATCTTGTCGGCATCCGTCCGTCTCAGGAGACGATGGAGTATCGCTGTAGGTGCTAGGCGATGAAGTTACATCGCCTCTAGTGACTGTGTAGAGTCACTCTGGAGCGGCAGTCTCTCAGGCACTTGGCAAGTTTTTTGTTCTTTTCAATCGGGTTGGGCTTTTGACCGGTAACTGTCACTTCCCGTCTTGTGCCGATGTCTTCCGACGTCGCTGGAGTGTCCTCTCCAGTGCGCTACGAGCCTGGGGACGGATGTATGGAGAACTAGGGCTGCCCGGACGTCTAGTCTTCCCTCTCGGCCTTGCTAGCAGAGTCTAAAGGAACGGATGAACCAATACAGTTTGGTACCAGCGCAGCTACAGGAGTTGCCGGAAGGCAGCACAAAGTGACGTCCATCCGCCTTAGGGGATCCACTCAGGATTTGTGTAGGGTTTACTCCTTAGATTTTTCTTCTCCCGAAGATTTCCACAAGGCAGTGGAGCTATTTAACCTATAGCTGGGTTAAATAAGCCACATTTATCAAAATCTGTCACCATATTTTTCCACATTTGCCTTTGATGCATGCATCTGGTATAACTTTATTAGACAGAATGCTACAATGGGCATATTGGCCTTTGTATATTTGTACCCCAAAGTCATTTTATTGGTGTGCTGCTGCTTCCTCGCTTAATAATAGTGATAGTAATAATAATAATAATAATAACTTCAACGATTCTTATTTCTTGTATTTTCATGTTCAACATATCTGCTTATCATTATTCGAAATTAAATAACAAGAAATCATTTAAAATCTCCAGCACTTCTCTCGCTGTTTCGCTGTCGTTCAAATTCTCTATTCTATTGTTTTTGTCAGGTTTCCAAGTTCTCTAGTTATTATTAGTAGGACTGGCAACCCATATCAAGGTGGGTTGTCGATTTCTTGTTAACTATTCGGTTTCCTCGCTTGGATGAGATGTGATTGATGAAATGAAGTTTAATGTTATGTTTTGAATTCATAACACTCAACAGAGATTTGATGTTTGCTTTTTATTTCTAATCTTCAGCATTTTCGTTAGTTAATCTAAATAATGCAAATATTTTAAAATTAATAAATGTCTTGGAGTGTTGGGAAAATGACGATAGAGTTTTATGTCTCGTTTAATCATCTATATTTCTGTGATTGAAACTTTGAAAGCGATGTTCATAAGTTTTTGGATGCGTCGAAGAATTTATTAACCTAGAGTGTCGGATAAAAATAACAATAATAATATTTACATTTACCTAATTGGTTTTTTACTCGATGCAAATGTTATCTTTATCGTAATGACATGATTTTTTAAAACTTTATAAATAAAGAAAGTTTTAAGTCTAAATACAATACGAGTTCATATTTATGTTTTGATTAATAGAATATATCACCGTGTTTGTTATTGCTTCATTTTCATATCCATCACCTATACAACAGTTTTCCATGCAAAAACAGTTGGAAGGCAGTATGAAATAATATCCAAGTATAAGGCTAAAGAAGAGGATATGGACGATATAAAGAATGGGTTTAGTTTTCAACACTCTGGAATTTCTACGGGTTCCGTATGTATACTGGACATAACTCAGGGATTATCAGATGCAGTGAGGTTGGCCAAAGAAAACACCAACCAAAAGCATAATCCATAGTGTAATAACAATGTTTCTTTTGAGAACAGGAAATATCCCCACAACACTGTTATATTTTATGACAGCATAAAAACCTTATAACATCAAGCAATGGACAACATTTTCAGCCATTTTCTAATATAAAATTCAATCTTTACTTGATGTCCTGCTACTGAGGCTCACTGCCTGACTCAGCTCAAATTGGCAGGCAACTCTATATTGTGGACGCTAATGCTGCTATTGTTACGTTCACCCCTCTTTCTTTTTCAGTCGCTATGTCCGCGAACCTTTCTCTCGCCGGCGTGTCTTCTCATCACGGTTACTTCATGTTTCCAAAAATCTTATGACATAGATGTTGACGGAAATGTTTAGTGGTGGACCAATTTATACGTTGTGTAACTGTTATATAGGAATAAAGTTTCGCTACTGACACTTCAGTTTGAACATAGAACGCCAGTGAACAAACGCGGGCGATCCCATTATCGAATTAAAGTAGACAACGTGACCATAGTGGAAGCGCATATGTACGTTCGAAGTGGGTTACAATTTAACCACCGTACCCGGGGTTCTTGTTTCAATTGACACTCTTTTGGTTTATAGTTTGTCTTTCTTTATTAATTTTCCTCTTTCCACAATAGGGAGTTTTGGTTTTTCCTTGACAGGTGACAATTCTACTTTCAGTTCTTATACTGAATTCAACTTGGTTTCCTCCTCATCTACGTTCGATCTGCTTGGGTAAATGGCAACTCATTCTCGTTTTAACGCATGCTAGACAATACCTTATCAATTGATTTCTTTTTCAGCTTCCATATTACTATGGCAGCAATATCTATCACGATACCTACCATAGTTGAACAGTATATTAGGGTCTTCTATCATTCCAAACTGTTAATTTGTCTTTCAGTTGATCAAGAATAATTTTTTCTACTGACTTCAATAATTTCGGCATCTTCTTTAATGTAACTTCAGGGAATTTCTCTGCCACTGCTTCCCATAATTCTGTCCAATTTACAATTGAATCTTTTTCTTCGGACTGATAATATGGTGGAAGCGAGATGGATACTCCATAGGGGTAGTAAAGACAATGTGGTTCTATCTTCAACGTTCTAGTGGATTCTCCCCCACATACCCTGAATAAATCAATTTTCTTCGGGAAAGCAACTATCCAGACTACATCAGATATATTGACAGCGTGTGGCAACACTGTATTTGTCAATATTTCTACTTGACAGTTTTCCTTAATTCCATCTTTATCTCCCTAAACAATTCAAGCACACAGACAAAATCTGTGACTCGCCGTCACATAAATGGGGATTGATGAGGTATACGTCCCCAAAGCATCACAGATTTTTATATTTCCCTGCTTCTTCTGTCATCAGAAACATAGATTTGGTTCCAACTGAATTTAAAGCTATATACTCTGTCTCAGTTCGACATCTTGCAACTGCTCCTAGTTTCTGTTCTTCTCAGGGGTAATGTGTAAGTTTATCACCGGATATAACTCAAAAATACTTTCTCTGTCCAATAACGGAATAGGCATCAAGACTAATAGTCTCTTCCAATAAAGGTAACACAACTTAATGCATTGTAGCATTTCCATAACTTTTCGGTGGGTTCTACTGGCAATCTCAAATGATGAGATAATTCGGATTTTAAATTCAATAGTGTTATGGGAACTTACCCATAATATTAATAGACTGTTCCGTACCTCATAAATACTGCGCCTCAAGATGGAGCAGCAGACACAGTCATAGGCAGTGAGTCGGCCAGTCAGTCACGGAGTCGCATCAGACGATTACTGTAAGACATTGGAATAGTGATACTGGTCGAGACAACATCGTTCTCTCTAACCTAACCTGATTGTTATTACTAACACTTCTAGTTCTTTTGTACATATTCTGTTTGTAATATATCTGTGTTATTCCATACCTGTGTTCGAGTTATTCTTCATTGGTTCTACCTTGGACCATCGCCGTGGTACAAGGAACGTGGACCATAACAAATAGTAATTCCTTCAATGACCAGCACAAATGTCCCAGTAATAAGATATCCATTTGAGCTTTTACATACTCCAACAAAACTGTCAGGGATTGACCAGTCTCTTGCACTTTATTAATAATTGCATTAATTGAAAATACTCCTGTATAATCCACTTAAATCTTTTAATTCAGTTGACATAGCCCCAGAAATATTAGCTACTTCATGTCTTAATTCTCGCAGCTTATTAACCATGTGATACTTGCCCTATTCTTTACCAGTTCTAGTCTCGTCACATTTCGTATCGATACGCTTTCTTTTGCCACTTAGTCCAGCATTCACTGATCCATTTCCACTTCCTCTAGCCTCCTTCTTATAATTTTAACATCTTCTTCGGACACTGTTCCGTATAGGACGTTCAGCGCCTTTCCAACAACAGGGACTACTACTCTTTTCCTTCTGTCTGTAACAGCTCAATTCCCTTTAAGTAATTCATCATATACTTCCACGGAGCTTTTATTATAGCAGTCTCAACTCCAGGAAGTACAATAATCTAAGGTAGCGCCCTTTCCTTGTATAAATTTGTGCTTTCTTCACCCGGCTTAATTATCTCACCTTCTAATTTGTTTAATCATAACCCTTACGAGTTCAAATCTATCACCAAACCATTTTACCTTATTATTATCACTTCACTCGTTTCCTTGAAAATCGTATTCTGGCTGCGTCTCCAGGCTCCTACCACCATCAGCAATATCACTTTCTTCAGTCCAGCTATTTCTACAAGTGCAATAAGATTTCCTTACTTTATTTTACAGACCATTTAGCGCTTGTACACTTTCATATCTACTTAGTACATATCCTCTATTTCCTTCTCTTAATTTATTCAATTTCAGCTTATACCTGTTGCTAATCAACTTTCAGCAGGTTGACTGGTTTCAGACACGTGAGTGGCGCTTTCATCCAGAGATCGTGTCTCACCGATACTCCACTGCAGGACAAACACGGTCACCACTGTGCAGACCAACATCAGCACCAGTAAATAAGTTTGCCCGCCCTCCATGACGTGATATCTGCACCTCCGTCCTTTCCAAACAATTTTTACTGTTATTTTACTGGATGCGTTACTTTAGTGAACCCGACATCGTTGCGCGCCGAATCCATTCCCGTCCATCTCACATGTATTTCCCCCTTAATTTGGATTCAGGGAATCCCGCCCTTACTCAATCTTGGCTTGATGGGTTACTCCGCCTTAACCTCTGGCCTATTCCTATTTCTTTAACTGCTTTTGAAGTTGGAAGAGAGGAATTTCACCCTCCTCTTCCCAATCCCTTAGCTTCTCCCTTTCTTCGGGGGTTTTCGAATTAGAATTTTGAACCTGAGTCCTCCGCTCCATGCCCGTTTATTAACGGTCTCCTCGCATTTCTTATCTAATGGTGGGTGATTCATCACTCTTCCTACTTCCTCAGAGTTTTCATTTGTTTCCATATCCTCCGACTCCACGAGGTTTGCTCTTTTCATCTTTCTTTTCTTGCTCCTTTATTCCGTTCCTTCCCAACCATCTACCTTAGCCAGTTTGAGGTCGTTAACATGAGACCTTCCACTATTCTTTAATAGTTGTTCCCACCTCTGGTCGAGTTTTCCTTCCATCAGTTGAATTTTGTAGAACAGGGGATCTCCAACTCCCTTCTGTACCACTTTCCTTCCTTTGTTTACCTTCTCCTCATTTATCTTCTTTATGTTTCTGTTCTATTATCAGTCTGTGATGGTCTTCTCCCATGTACTTCCTGCTGGGTTTTAATAGGTTATCTACTGGAAAGACCACATCTCACCCAACAGTGACTAGACAGTAACTAGTACAGCGAGAACCTAGAGGTTTCATTCATAGTGAACCTCTCTGCCATCAACGCCTGCGTCAAATACAGGTCCCAATTCCTGGCATTATGGCCAATATATCTCCTAAGGTCCTATGAAAATGTCCCACTTTTGCATTACTCTGTTGGTGGTGTGTGGAAGTTGATATAATGATTTTCCAAGCATAGCTTAGATGTGGCACAAGGCCGAAAGTAGGGGGCACCCAGTGAGGATCGAACTCACTGCTCAGTCGTAATTGTTCTAGCTAGACAAGCCTGCTAACCATTACACCGCCACGAGGTGCCCCGATGGGCAACTGGATATATGCTCGCCAGGGCTTTGGTCATTATCCTATTGACATTCTTTGGTTCATTATCTATGACCAGCTACACTGGAGCCTCAATAACGACGGAATAGTTCCTTTTGTATCAGGCACTGTTTGAGCCTTCTTATCAATCTACAAAACTTATTATATATAGATTCAATCTTGGTGTCTCATCATACGGCCCTGATCTATTCATACTAACTTTCTCAAAGTCCTTATCAGTAGGGCTGTCTTCTGCCTTCTGCTCTGGGCCTGACATATCACATAACTCTGTACGTAACTGATAACCTCGTCATATAGTCTACACCAATAATAAGTTATTTCTATTAGATCGTAGGTTTTTATCGATTCCCATACGAGTCATTCTTCCAGGACACTGCTTCAATATATCGGCTCTCAAACATCTGAGCCTTACCTCGTCATCCCTTCTCGAGAGATAATATAGCATTTTGTCATGCAGTGCTTACTTTGAGCTATCACCTACCTCTATTTTTGCTCTGAGGGCAGCTACCTCACTGCCCCCCCCCTGAACTTCTTTTATTGCTTCTCTCCAGTGATGATCAGCCGCAACGCGTGTGGGTCTCTTCTGTCTTAGCCTTCAACACAGGACGGTCATTTACTCTGTGGGAGTTGATAGTATTTGGTAGGCCCTATCATCTACTCCTGTCTTCCAACTGTTTTTGGATTCTCGATAGCAAATCCGCGCATGTATTATCTTTTCCTGTCAAATAATCAATCTTACAATTGTACTCGCTTAACTTCAATGCCCACTGATGAAACTTTTTGTTAGTCCACTCAGCTTCCCCCAAATATTGGAGAGGCATGTGGTTAGTCTTAATGGTAAATACTTCTCCACTCATGTAATAGTCCAATTTTTACAGAGCATGTATAATGGCGTATGTTTCCTTCTCTATCACTATCTCTGCTGCGTTTCAAAGAGCCTATGAGACAAGCAGTAGACTGGTACTTCCTCTGGTATACATGGCACTAAGCCATCTCTATCTACACATGGCTTCACTGATAAAATGTTCAATAGCATCCGTGTATAGTATCATTGGCTTGCTGAGATCCGGATACGTTAACAAAGGTTTCGCTCGCAGCTGCTCCTTGAACTGTCAAATGTTCTCTAACAGTCCTCTCTCCACTTAAACCTAACATATTTTTGTCAATGCTATCATAGGGTATCCTAGTTCTGGCTTCAAGGGACGGGTTTTGTGTAGGGGTGTTCTGGGGTTTACTTTTTCCTGGCATTTGTACACGTTAGAAGCACCTAGCACAGATTGGCTTGTTGGAATTTGGGGGTAATCTCCATTTTGACGGACAATCTACCGTTCGATGCCCGCCGTAGTTACAGGATCAGCAGACCAATCCATATCGGCCAAATGTTGGCTTATATAAAGCATATCCCAATGACCATCGTCTCCTATTGGGATCTTCTTCATACTCCCAATCTTTCGGTATGTCCTTTCCCCGTCATAATTTCAGGGATTTCTTTCCCATACCCTGCCTGACTTCTTCTTGGCCCCGAGCCTGTGTTCCCCTATTTCTCGTCTTCTTCCATGCTCATTTATTATCTTGGGCCAGACGCATAGGCACCAATAATCTGATCGGGATCTCTTTAATAACGTCGTGTCTGATGCGTTCATTCTCTCGCTCATCGACGTATAAATCTGCTAACTCTGCCTGAATGGCGGCATTGTCCCTCATTTATTCAGGGAAAGCCAAGGTCGACAATTTCAAGGACCTTGTTCCGCTTTCTCCGGAAGACTTGTCCTTTACTTGGATTTTTCATTTGACCTCTACGGCCGTTCCCTCATCCGCATATTCCTTTATCAATAATCCATCTAGGTGTGTCCATGTTAATCTAGTGTTCCTCACTACATGGCCCCTTATAAAATCCGAAACCGCCCCCCTCAGCTGCATCAAACAACTTGTAAATGCGCTGCTTTTTCCATATCGTTGTTAAACTGTTATTCAGTTCTGCCGGGTCCTCTTTAGATGCCTAAACTCTGGGTCCCCCAACAGATTACGTAAACTATTTATCACGTAAGGTCTGCTTGCCTCGCTTTCAATATCTGACCCATGGTGTCACTCATCTTTGCCCGTTCAATAAACCATCAACACGGGAAAGAGAGACAATCTGACAACTTCTAACAACTCACAACAATTCATAGAGAAAAAAAATCTTTTGACAAGGTGCAAAAACTAAATAGTTAACACGATACAAATACAGGGGAACTAAAATGTGCCCCCTCCCTATCACTTGTCTTGTAGTAGCTGCAACTTGAATAATATTTGTGTTTTTGTAAGAACCATAAAGTCAAAATGACTAAAGTCTGTGGTTCATTTACTCCTTTTTCAAAATGATTTTTTTTTGTTTTCCTCTCATCTTTTCGGCTTGGTTGTCCTATATTCTGTTTTCTTGGGTCGATTCTGGCAAACCCGGGGTCAACTACTTTGGTCAAGAGCACCAAATGTAACCCTTTTCGTCTGTTCCAAGTTATATTTTAATTTAAGCCTTGTTTTCCATTTGCCAGTGTTACATAGTATCACACTTTGTGCTTATTCTACTTTGCTAAAGTAAAGGAATTTGAATAATTCCCAATAAATTACCGTTTCTTTCCAATCGTGTGTGCTTCTTTTGACCAGTTATTATGAAATATTGAACAGTATTTCTTTCATCTTAATTTCATTTCTTTTTTATCACAACTTCTAAAATCGTAATTCGATGTTTATTATTATCTTGTACAAATTGGAAGTAAAGGATACGTTTTCACTGATAATATATAAGTCAAGATTTATATAATCGATAAAGAACAGCAGCTGATTTACTAAATAAGCCAAGTAAACTCTGCTGAGTACAGAAATTCAAATCTATTCACGTAGACGTCATTCTTTATTTTCTCAAACACCTGCATTATTAAAAAATATTTCCTCTTTATGTGAGCTCTTTGCTAATCGCCGTAGAATGCAACTGAAATGTAGACGAAATATAATAATCGACAATGCTTCATTTAATAAAAAATAAAGAGAAATTAATGTTTAAACATTGACAACGTGATTAGTTATTATTGTGTAATTAATAAAATTAAGAATAAAAATATTCACATTTTCAATATGTTTTTGGTCTCCACTTTCCTGACACAAATGATAAGAGTTTAAAAACTCTTTACGCTGTTCTTCTTGAGACATTGGTGATCACGTCTCTCGATCTCTGATTTTCTTTAATATTTGTAAACTGAATTAGCGTGATTATTTGTAGGAATTATCTTCTAGACTGGTTGCCAACATCCAGTCTGCCGTATTATTAAAGCCGTAGCTGGGTTTAGGGAGCCTTGAATACAAACTGTCCCAGTCGTGTTCATTAAACGTCGTATCACCCGCAGCTCCTTGCACAATTCAATGCTGTCGGATTCAGTAAAGTTTAATTTTAATACAATAAATACATAAATAATTACATCATATCTAATCAAATTTCTTTTGGATCATTAAGATAGTACCGACGAATTAAGCAAATTTACTGTTGAAAACTATTTGCATCAAAACAAATTGTTATAGTTACAGAATAAATTTTAAAAAATCTAATTAAGTCAGGGGAAATAATTCTAATCTAATGGGGATTCAGTAAGTCACGTTCAAATTTTGGCCTAATCTGTTGCTCTCAATCTTGTGCTAATGCCCCTGGGACAGGCATGAAGCTATCTCTTCCTAACATTTTTTAATTAAATAGTTGGGTAGACTGGAGTCTGTAGCCTTTGTGTTAAGAAGTGTGAAAGAAATACACATTCTGAATTCAAACCGCGGTGAAGACAACTGAAAACCTCTCTGCAATATTTCCCAAGAAATCATGGCAATTCTCAGATAAGAAATATAAGGAATTTTTCGAAAACCAGAAACGCCTACCTCATGTCATAAAAAAAAAAAAATGGCGCCGGTGTATAAATTGAATGTCATTTGATTCCTTGCTCTTAAATATTGTAAAGATCCAACGTTCTACATCAAATATCTGTAACAGATTTTATTATGCCGGTCTTAATTTGCATAATAAAGTTGCTATGAATGTTTTATGTAAACGCTGGAGTTTGTTTCTCTCGGGTAATGCGTGTTGTATCCAATGCGCCATGTTCCTGGTCCTTTTAGCTTTTGAGTGAAGATGAAGAGAGACAATAATACGAGAGCTTGCAGTCTTCTGAACCAGTTCCCTAGGGAGGTCTTCTTTAATCAGTGCCTGCAATTGGTTCTCATCAAACTGAATAGGTCGGCCAAAATGTGAAGGTTCTGTGAGTTTGAACTTCCCCTCTTTGAAATAAAAAAATCATTTCTGTGCCATTCTGTCGGTCATGATGTCATCTCCGTACACAACTGAAATGTCTGGAGCAGCTTTGCGAATTGATTAAAAGCAAAGGAAAGAGGATGAAGAATATGCTCATTCTTGTCTACTTGGCATTGAAGGCGTGTCTAATCTGATATAAAATTTCAATAATCTTAGACAACAGTTTCAAAGGATGACCAAAGTTACTAAGAAGCACACAATGCCATGAAAGGTTTTTCTTCGAGACTATCCGCAAAATATCAGAAAAAAACGAACGGATGTATTTAACAACCTAATATATCATTTAAGTTTCAGTTTATAATATGAAAATATTTATAACACGTTGTTATAGGCATATTGGATTTTTATAATTTGAGGCATATCGGGTTTTTATAAATTTATATTTATAAATAAACTCTAAAGATAGAGGAATAAAACACATATTTAGTAACACATTGGTATCTCAAGATATCTCATATATCTGAATTATTTTACATTTTAATATGGCATTATGTAACCTTCATTTTTTATTCATTAATTTTGGTAATTATTGTACTCTTTTAAATTTAAAATTATTTGTAATATTTTTTGCTGTTTCCCAGAAAACTTCTTAGCAAGGATATTGTCTTCCATTTTCACATTTCTTTTAATGATGGACCACAAGTTTTCTATTAAATTAATATTTCGAGAGGCTGGGAGCCATTACATTAATTTGATGTCTTTTAAAGCTTTTTTGGTAATTTGGGCAAAAGCCAGGTTTGCAAGACGCGAAGAGAATTATCTTGCCCGAATGCACACTTTAGCTTAAAGATTCTTGGTATTAACCTGCACGACTCTAAAAATCTTTTGTCCAAAGAACTTAACATAATTCTTTGCATTTATCTTGACACTGCTGAAGTGACCTTTTATATTAGCGCATCAAAAACTAGTCCCAATTATGTACAACTCCCTTGTGTTATTTTCTAATTTGTGTTGGTGTATTGTTTTCATGAAAGACCCAAGCTCTAATCCCGCAACCAGGTCCATCCAATGTAGCTCTACATTCATCACTAAATATTACTGCCCCGTAATGAAATTTCATGTATTTCTTCACCAAACTTACACGTTTCTACTTTTACTGTTCACTTGAAAGGCGGTAGTTTGTTTTCATTCTTTTATCTCATTTTAATATTATTGTTAATTTTTCTTTATAATTTGTCTATTTCTTCAAATATTCACAACAGCTGTTTATTCAAATATTTATTTTTATTATTCTGCTGGATTGCATTATTTGAAAATCAATTTTTCTTGCTATTTACTTTTTCAATTTCTCTCAGTTGAAATATTTTAAAGCAGTTCTTGTTCTTATCTTGCCAATGTTTTTAACTTATTCTTTGATTTATCTGTACTCTTAAAATATTTCGCAATTTCCAGTGTTGTCTTCCTATAAATAAATAACTTTACAATATATATTTTTTCCTTTGAGGTTATATCTTTCTTATGAGCCAGAACAATCTTTGTATACCTGAAATTAAAAAATACGATATTAATAACTATACTACTTTGTATATTTACTTGCAATGTGATGAAGAAAGCTTGATTTTTATGAGTTCTTGGAAATGTTCTAAAACTATATGAGCTGAAATTCACAAAGTATATTAAAATATGTTGTTAAAATTTCATAAACAAATACCAATGTTATTGCGGAAATATTGATTTGCATAATGAAATCTACCGTTCATGGCATCTGTAGGAACATTAAAATGCGAGATTCAGAATTATTTGTTATCAACTATTAATAAATGATGCCAATAAAATGTACCGTTAATAAAAATGTACACGTTGTATCATTTGTAAAATCTTAGTTGTTGTTTCTTGCATATGGACTGACGACATGACAATATTTACAAGCGTTGAGAAAAAATACAAGTTAGTTATGGTTTTGAGAATATGTGGATTAGGAGAATGCATTATTTCAGAACATCTAAGAGCGCATGTTATATCATAAAGAGAATTAGAAGTTTTCCTTGCTTTCAAAAATATTTTTCAGTGTCACATTCTCGGTGATGTTACTTCTTGTTGCGTAGATGTGTAATTTTAGTCGTCGGCATTCTGCGATGGAAATGTTGTATACACTGGAGAATCTGCAAATGGTAACTTTTAGGCGAAAAGGCAAAGCTGAGATAAAAAAAAAAACTATAGATACAAACAAAACAAAAAAAATGAAGAAAATGCGTTGTCAAAGGTCAATATAAACCTTCTTGGAAAAAAGAAGTCGTTCAAGAGATTCAGTTGAAACTGTGGCGGACTTCCAACGCATTTATTTAATTTTGATTAGGAAACCAAACTAAAGTGAAGAAAGGGACAAGACGAATCTATCAATATATATATAAATTGTATTCAACAATGCATACAATAAAGAATGTATAAGAAAAAGAATGCAATGAGTAAAACGAGAGTTGTCTCCCTTTGACTATCAAAGTGTATTAAAGTTCTCTGAATGAAAAGAGTTATTAGTTTGTAATAAATGTTGTGCTGTGCAAGAGGGAAAATTATGTAGGTGTGAAAGAATGTGCAGTTTGTGAGTTGAGTCAGAAGATGGGCGCATAGCTTCAACTGTCGTGGATTTCTGTGGCAGCTAAAGTCTCACTAGTGCGTCTCCTCTCTTCTCTTGCTTTTATGTGTGATCATTGAATCAAGAGTGCTGCGCGGGAAGAGTCATTCTAAACGAGCAGAGAATCTGATTGGTCGATACTGACCAATCAGTACATGAGCTTTGGGGAAACTTCTGGGAGCCGATTCTCCCAAAAGTACACAAAATCTACTATAACGATTTCAAAATTGTCGCATAAGATTTCTGTCCAATGAATGATTGCTATTGAAAATTTGAATTTGTATAGGTGTATGTGTGTGTGATGATCGCCATAAAACTTAGCAAAGCAAATGGAAATGTATTCTGTAGGCGGCATACAAACCATTAATACATTTATAAAATTTTTAATGGATAATGTTTAATGCATTATTTAATATAGAATTGGACTTTTAATAGAAGTGAAAACTTACTGTGAATTTGCTATAAAATTTATTTTTTATTA
This sequence comes from Acanthosepion esculentum, assembly GCA_964036315.1. Lineage (NCBI taxonomy): Eukaryota > Metazoa > Mollusca > Cephalopoda > Sepiida > Sepiidae > Acanthosepion > Acanthosepion esculentum. The sequence goes on along the minus strand of OZ038485.1, from coordinate 3,241,798 downwards.
AATAAAGTGATTTTTTTTCCAATTTAAATTCTAAGGAAAGAGAAAAGTTCTTTGAATAGGGAACCCGAAAAGAAAATAGATTTTGGTACCAAGTTCAATTTGTTTTATTGAAGCGCCAAAACAGTAGATTTATGACGCAATTCTTTAAAGATGGATTTAAATGCATGGTTATAAGATTATATAATTTTCTATACTAAAGCTTGGTATTCTACTCTTCTGTTAGGCTGTACTAGAATCTGATTACTAGTTTTACTCCCTCTTAATATTTCGCATTCTACGAAAAACCACTGCGACTCGAAACTCTTCTCCCAGAAGAAGAGTTCGATTGATGAACATTATTATTATTAAGCAGTTTCTTTTATAAACAGATTGAGCCGTCAGTGTCAGTGGTTAGATAAAGCAGTTGAAAGACCGGATTAAATTCACAAATAACAACTCTAATTGGCCACCTACTAGTATTTTCCTGCATAGCAACCGATCTAAAAACTACTGGAGCCGGAAGAACGCTTACCTAAACTTTTACAAATATAAATGGAATTTAAATTTGTCCAAACAAAAAACAAACAAACAAAAAAACAAAACATTGAGCTCTCTTTGGATTTATACCTACTTGTAATTATCCCTACTAATTATGAAGTGATATATATATATATATATATATATATATATATATATATATATATATATATATATATATATATATATAGGTCAACACTTAGAAGTAACAGTCTGTTTCATGCTAGATGAAATCGTCAGTCCATCGGTAGCCTGGCGATTGCATCTAGCATTAAAACAGACGGTCGCCTCTAAGTGTTGACTTCTATGTTCACTTTTATATTTACACACGCTCTATCATTGATATTTACCACTTTAAGAATACTTTGTTCTTCGATCTTTTGGCTTGTATAATAAAAATCTTTTTCACGCCGTCACATGATTAAAAATCTTCGTCATGCACGTGATAACATCATCGCGTCTTTTGAAATTAAAAGGATTTTAACGTTTATTTAGTTTCTAAAAAAATGTAGCAACATGATTCCGCTACAAGACAATTGGCAAATGTTTTTAAAAAATTTGGACTAAAAAATGTTCGAAAGTACTAGCTAGGTTATCGTACGGACAATATTTATTTCGATATCATTTTCAAATAAAAAGACTCATTAAAAAATATGAGAAAATTCAAAAGAAAATATGCAGGACGATGTTGTCTTTAACATTCAACACAACATGATTAAAATATATATATATGTGTGTGTGTGTGTGTATGTATATATATATATATATGTGTGTGTGTGTGTGTGTGTGTTGTTAAATATAACGGACAATGAATGTCTTTTATACTTGATCATGAGCCATTCTAAACTTCGTATGGTTACTTTAACTTCAGGTAAAGATAAAAACAAAAATTTTCCAACATATGGATATTTTTTCTTAAACTGATCTTTGATCCCAGCTTTCGTCTCACATTAGCCATCATCAGAGTGGTTATACGGACATTTAAACAAAGATATCCACAATCAAAAATGATATTCTGTTATGTTGACATAGAAGATTGCTATGCGATGATAAATGTCGCCGACTTCAAATGCAACATCACTCGTTATCTTCTGTGTCAATGAATCTTGTTCTTTTTTTCTCTTCATTTACTCAATTTATTTCACTATGAGTAAGTCCTTACGTCTTAATGGCTTTATCGCCTTACTTGGGAGAAAATGATTATGAAACGCTTTTGGACTCTCCGTCAATGCTAAAAGAGTAGACCGGATAGTTTCAGCCAAGATATTGAGACAATACTTCATTTTTAGTCTTATCTGATTCTTGTAGCATAGGGCATACCAGGTGGAGTCGAATAATTTCTGGAGAGAACCATTTCCCCAGCATCTTTACCAATGTATTGTGTATACGAGATCCACTTGAAATATGGGTCCCTACTGTGTCCCCCATGGAAATTCAAATCAAGGAGCCTCTTTGAGAGTGCAACAATTCATCGCAACAGGTGAGAATTCATAACCAGATCAGTGACGATAAAAGGTTGCTAGCTTGAGTTTTGAGGTATTCAAAGTTACAAGCCAGTTTTCCTCTATTGATGTTAGAGGTCAAAGGAGAGATCCTCTGTCACACTCTAGTCATCAAGATTTGGGGGTGGTGAATACTTGAGCCGTAACATCCTATGCCTCAATATTTACTAAAGATCTGGGAATATTCTTAGGTAGATCGTTAATATAAATCAGAAAGAATTTAGGAGCCAAAATATGAGGACTATTCCAGCTATTCCATATCGGCAGGGTTTGAGTAGCAATCGCCTATGACATATCTTGACAAACATATTTAAGGCGATCGCTATCGTGATGAATTGGTTATTAGGTACCTCATTCATTCCGTGTATAATAACATGACATCAGCAGTGGACCTAGAATAGCGAAAGACATACTGCTTGTCGCTCAGATCCTTGCTTCTCTTAAGGTGATCCAAAACCTTCTTGTTGATGGGTCAAAGTGTTTACTGATAACACTCACGAGACGGAGGAGTCGGTATTGAGACTGGGATGAGCACTCACTCACAGTTTTGAAGACAGAACAAACTTGTATTTATCATTCACCATCTCAAAGTCAATTACTTTTAATTGTAGATGTAATAGAAGGTCCTTAATAACACAGACATACACACAAAAACACATGAACGTATGATTAGTTCAATCCTTAGAGAGGGCCATAAAGAATCAGTTTAAAATTTTCGGCATTGACTTTATTAAGAAAATATGTTTGCTGTTTTATTAAACTATTTTATACTTTTCAAGAAACTTCATAATGTCATTCATTAAAACATTTTAAACTTTCTCAGTGATGTCTTCGAAATTTTTTAAAAAGTGAAAACTCTGTAATGATCAGAATAAATTAATATTCCGAAATGCAATGTCTGAATAGGGCATTTTAAAACATTTTAAAGATTTTAAATAGAATAATATTAAAAGAAATATAAAAACTTCATTTAAGAATATGAGCATATTTCAAATACTCTGCAGGTTGGATAGGGATATATATGGCGGGTCAGGATTCATTTGCATGCCGGTATTTGCCAATTCCGACTCTAAGAACGCGTTACGAGGACGTGTTGTGTTCTTCATGATATTTCTTTAGAGACGTTATTTGATAATGCTTATCTTTTCTCCAAATAGAAATGAGACTCTAACAAGAACACGAAAAGAATCTCTGATTTCAACGAGTTCTTCTGATTTTTGCGCTGGTCATCTCCGCTCGAAATAAATCTGAATAATGGACTACAGGAGAGCAGTACATAATTTAGTTGACAGCAAGAAATCGAACAGCAAATTAACAAAAAAAAATGTTCTTTTTGTTCTGTCAAGTCTTTTTAATCTATCTTTTAATCTTTTTAATCTCTTTTGATCTGTTTTGTTTCAAGTAGAAATTAATCAGCAATATTTCCCGGGAAACGGTGCCAATATGGTGTAAATCGTTGTACAAGTCTTCAGCGAAAATAATACGTTCGAAGAATTTCGTTTTCACTTTAATTTGATTTTCAGGTGAAGCTGCATAGAAGATAATATTTTCTGCCACGTATTGCTTTTCCCAGAGGCATCCGTCTGGATTAACGACTCTTTTCATTATATCAAGGGGAAAAAGTTGTTTTTTTTATTAAATTAATAATTATTTCTTTCTGTTTAAAATGGAGGAAAACTTCATCTGCAAAAGAAGACAGAAAACGAACAAATGAAATTAATTTTAACTCACGACTTAATTTCCATTTTTGATGTGAGATGTTCAAGACCTACAGATAGAACAGCTTTTAATCCAACTAATCTTTGATCGAAATGTTTTATTCAGATTCATTTTGTTTTTATATAAATCAATTCCTTTACAACATTTCACAGATGTCAGATTAAAATATGCAACTCTTTTTTTTTCGCCATAAAATTAACATTTAACCAAGCGATGTTTTTAAACATTCAGGTTAACTCTTATTTATATGATAAATGAATTTCAGCTAACACATTTGCAATAACTTATTTGGTGGTGTAAGATTTTATTATGCAAGTCAAATGTTGTTCATATAAAATCCTGCTCCATATGTGTCGTCCTTTGTAAATCAGTAGCGGGTCTTAAGTGCCACTTAAGATTATCGCACAAAATCTCATAACTGAATCAATTAAGTTGCCAGATCCTCATACGTCGAAACCGATGTGAGAGGCCATTATATATATATATATATATATATATATATATATATATATATATATATATATATATATATATATACAAGGTGTCCATAAAGTTCGTGTG
>OZ038485.1:3125000-3235000 GCA_964036315.1 Acanthosepion esculentum | reverse complement strand
CACGTATACTTTCTTGATATGTATATAATCTGGATAAATATTTCAATAGTTAAAAAAACTTTTTTTTAAATATAGTTAAAAAAAACTTTTTAAACAACATTTAAAATATTATTATCGTTAGATTTACGTTAGAAATATTCAAACAAAGTTACATTCCACATCACGTGACGTCCGCGTGAATACATTTATTTCTGTTGAAAGATCGGGCAGATCTGAAATATCAAATATATATATATATATATATATATATATATATATATATATATATATATATTTATATATGTATATATATATATGAATAAATACTTTTTTTAATTTGTAACTTTTCAGTTGTTTTCTATAGATCATATATATATATATATATATATATATATATATATATATATATATATATGTCATTCACAGACAGTACTGTTTCGCTGTATCACAGCTCCTCAGTGTGACTAGATCGGGAATCTGTATACTATTTTTTCAAAACAAATTCAACTACTCTATATTCATAGAATTGCTTCCAGCCTATCCAGATACTAATATTCTATCTAGAAACTAATTTAATATAAAAAAGATTGCGATCCATTATGGAAAGATGTGTTGAAAGAATGGAGGGCAATATTCAGGCGAAGATGTTTGGAAAGTAAGAAAAACTTATGCAAAGTGTTGAGGGTGAAACGATAGAAAAGTTGACGATCTCAATATCGAAAGCGTGATGAAAATCGCAGAATGTGAAGAATGCTTTAAATTTGCGATTTATTTAGAAAGACAATTTATAGATTTTTTTCCTTAATAGAAACTTAACTAATTAACAACTAGCAGCATAACCCGTCTTTGCCCGGGTCTTTCATTTCTGGGAATTTTTGCCGTTCACTTGGAGCAGTTTAATTTTAAAGTCAGCCCACCTGAAAATCAATATTACCAACAACATTTGGGTGCAACTGAAGCATATCCCCAAATGGGGGGGGGGTAACAATTTGAATGGGATTTGCCTGAAAAGGGAACTGAATAATAATAAGAAATATTATTAAACAGTAAAACGTTGCTGAGAGTTAAAATGGACAGGAAGTAATGGAGAGCCATTATCGCCAACAATTTGGAATCAAAACCGGCACTGAAGAATTATCTATCAAACAAAAAATCATCGAAATCGGATGAAAACTGTGGAAATGCATAAACAACATCCGATCACACATACATACACACACATTTTGAGAATTATAGATATAAGATAAATGTCTATTCTTTTGGTTCAACGCATATTTGATCAAAGCTTTTTCGTTATATTTACTGTTTGTGTTTCTATTGAGATCTATTGAGATCTTTTGAGATCTATTACACGTGTACAGATCTTACAGTTTGGCTTTTTTCTTTAATCCGACCAACATTTGAAATGAAATGTTTTATTCATGTTTATTATTTGTGTTTCTATCATTCCATGTTTCAGTCAAGTTTTCTTTTACTCCGGCAAACATTGAAAGCATTTTAATTACATTTAAATGGATTCGTGTTTCTATCAACCCACGTTACATATGCAAATCCTGTAGTTTGACCTCCAGTGATCCGACCTTCTTTTTATGGGACGAAAACTTCATCTAAGTATTTTATTGTTATTTGTTTTATGATGTTGTCTTATACCAAATGTTTTATACCAAATAATGTCAGGTATGTGGCAAGTGTTTCATCATCATCATCATGGCTTGGCTTCGCAAAACGAGTGAGTCTGTACGCGTCACTTGCAGGCACGTTTGTGACTGATAAGTCCAATGTAGAACAGGCATACACGGTAGTAGTAGTTGCAGCTAAAATTCTGGCCTGGGCTAGTTGGCATAGAATTGCATCACTTCCTGCCCTGCCTCTTCTCCCTGAGAGAGCGGCCCTGCAGGTATTTTCATAGAAGGAGGCAAAATGGTTACTAGTGAGAGTCCAGGCGTCACGGTTATCAACTAGGATTGACCATTATCAATGCTTGATGTGACAGGCAACAAAGGATTTTTTCAAGCAATCTTTGAATCGCTTCTTTTGTGCCCTCTGCCACGTGAGCCAGTGGAGAGCTCACCGTACAATAAAATTATAGGCATCCTGAAAAAAAAGTCCAGCCTAGCGTAACTGGGACTTCAGCAGCATGGCCTCAATGCTGGTCATCTTCGTCTTTTCAAGAATTTCAATATTGGAGACGAAGTCACTCCGGTCTATGTTAAGGATCGTGCGGATTGTCCAGTGATGTTCTCGATCTTATTGAGTTAGAGGGAGAAAACAGAGATATTCTGAAGAGGCGTGGCATGTGGAACTAGATCAATATACGCTTTTGGATGAAATAAAGGGTTCAGTTCGAAATTTAAACCACCTGAGGAAGGACGGAAGGTAAAGCAGCCGAAACGTCGTGTATATGACAATAAAGATGAGCAAAACAGTTTGTGCAATGTAAGTAATTCATTTTTCACGTATAATTTTAATTCCCATTGTTTGAATAAAATAATTATTTAATCTACTTGAAAAAAAAAACCCGAATTAATAAAACACAAATGTTTCTATATATACGTCAGTTTTTAGAACTAAACTGCGAGAAGCCGATGTAGAGGTATCATTATTATTACAAATAAATAAAAATAAAATAGAAAATAATACTACTAATAATAATAATGAAATTTATAAATAAAATATAACAATATCACAAAAGCGTTGTATAAAATAAATTAAATAAAAATTTAAAATAATAAAAATACTCTGAGCATACAGCAAAAACTGTTCCAGTCAGAAATACGAACATCCCGCCAAGAGACGTTAAATTCAATCTCTTCACCGCGAACCTTGGTAAGGGCAACACGTGTTCAACTTATCTGATATTGCTTGTAATATTACAGAGTAAATTTCTCCCTCTTATTATATGTACCCTAAAATAATTCAAACCTAAAAAATACGCATAGCAATAAACATAAAAAATAAAAATACATTGTATGAAATTAATATACAATTTACCATAATTTTTCTGTTATTTCTATTCGTTTGATTTCCTGTCAAGTATGCCTTTAACACAAGGTTACTTTCTGCTGCTATGATGTGAGTGAATCTCCCACACTTCCTCATATAGGCTTTGATTATTGTGGTGAGTGCTTCAAACAAAATTCCTCAGATTTTAATTCAGATTTTATCTTGTAGACTGATAGACAAGTGAGACTAGAGAGACAGTCTCTACTACTATTTAACCTATACCTGGAAGGAAAGAGATCTATATACATATCTTTCCCAAGGCTATTTATTCGAAAGTTAACGAAAAATCTATCTATCCAACTTGGGCCTTTCATAGGTGCGAACACACATAAGTTTGCACACATAGAAATGCACCCCCATCACTGAGGAATTTTCCTAAATTTCTGTGAATAATTTTATCACACTGTACCACACGCTTACTTTTGATTTCAAATCCCAGAAGAGAAAATAAAGAAACGATTGACATTAACGCGAAGACAACTTTTCAGTAAAAACAGTGACAAAAGTAATGAAAAAGCCACAATAGGGAATTGATACAAGAAAATTAATTATGGGGATAACAATAATTATAATGACAATATCTCCTGCTGTTGTCACCGACAGGGAAAACGTAGATTGTCTCAAATGTTATTCGAGTTGTGAATTAATTTGACTTGCAATCACAGACGCTTATTGGACCCAGACACTTGATAGACGTGACATTCTGGTCACCTTTTGAATGATGACATGAAAAAGATGAAAAATTAACAACATTATAAAAATGTGAAACAATCAGGAGAAAGACAAAATATATACGGGATATACAGTAAATCGTAATTGACTTTTTGTGCATTGATTTAATTAATGTGCTACAGACGAAAACACAAGCGCGCGCACACACACTCACACAAACACACACCTAGTCAAACATAAAGATATAAACATCGACTGTATATATAAACATTGTAAGACACTCATATAATTAGATATGCATACACACACACACACACACACACACACACACACATATATATATATATATATATATATATATATGAAGAAATATAGTCTTAAAGTGTGCTATATTTATGGGATAAAGTGCTCAATATCAGAGATAGAGAGTGTGTAAATCTAAAGGTGAACATACTGTATATAATATTCAATGAAATGTGCATGAAAAAAGGATTGCTGCCTAAATACACACACACACACACCCCACACATCTATCTATCTATCTATCTATCTATCTATCTATCTGTATCTTATCCGTGCATTTACATTGAAATAAAATTATATTAAAAAATAAATATTTATCGTGTAAAATAAATGCAACAAAATACAACTTTAACAACAAATTCAAAAGTTGTTTTTTTTGTCATTCATTTATATTCATATGACTTCAATGTATCATTATTTAGACAACAAAATGTTTTCTCTAACTTTCCATAAACTTATATCAGCATTGAGTTTCATAAAAAAATATTTCTGTATTTAATCGATAAATTCTTCAAAGAATTTTCGATCTACTGATATTGTTAGAATGACTGGCCAGACAAGGTGTGTTGTTTAGTTTGAAACAAATGATCTTGTCTTAAACCAAAAGGTCTGTGTAATGGATTCCTGCACGCAAAAGAATGTCGCCTCCCGGCTTCATTATCTTTTGATGCGTCGCATTTGTAACATGAGAACGTGTCTTGTTAAACAGGAATATTCCCGGTCGATTTCCTCTTTGAGACAATGATCTTTCTTTCACTACTAATGTATCATTCAAACGAGCCAATTGCTCGCTATAGTTTCATGTTTTAACTGTGCACCCAAATTCTAGCCCCATTGCATCCCACTAGACACGATGTATTACTTTTAAATTGATATGTGCAACATTTTGAATGATATAATACGAGACGAGACTAAAAAGTTCTCGGTTTGACCCAAAATGCACGCCCCCCTACATTCCGATGTCAGATTTTAGAAACTGAGTCAAACTGAGAAATCCTTAGCCCCCCCTAGATATTCACATTTTTATTGTAAATCCTCTAAAATAACTTTTTCCTCCGTTTATTTGTTTCCCTAATTTCATACGATACTTATTTTCCAAACATTTTAATTCTTCTTTAGCAGCAGATTACAATTAACTGACGCACTCTCTATTTCCCTGCAACTTCACACGTTGGTACTGTTCCTTACTTTACCAGTTGCTTTAAATCATCAGTTTTCAAATTCTCGGCTCTTCACAAGCATTGTTTCCTTTTTCTAATCTTCGCAGACCACTTCAGAAACATGCTTGCCCCTAATGCATCATAAATTTCATTGAAATATTACTGAAATTCCGATAACCTTAATTCCAGATTAAATAATCTCGTTAACTTCTGGTGGGATTATTTTACAGTGAAGGTATTGTGGTCTAAGTGTTTTCTCACCGCATGGCAAACGTCGGGGTTACCATTTGTAGTGGTATATTGATAGGGATGGATGGTTTGTAGATGTCTGTTTACGGCTGCGTGAATAACAAAACCACACAATTTATATTTGGCGCAAAATACCACAAAACATGAATTACAAGAAGGAACAAAAAAGGTTTTAAAAACATAACATTTCTATTTATTTATGTATAATGATGTACATGCGTAGAAGTTAATGATCTGTGGGTGTTATGTCTCTTAGACTGTGAATATTGTTATCTGAACTAACAAAAGTTGAATGAATTATAAAGCTGAGAAATGCTGAATAAACTTGTAGCTTTAGAAGAATGTTTCAAAGAGGAAAGTTCTTGTTCCTTGTTTGGAAATGTTCTGTATGTTTGTAATGTAGTTTGGAAAAGTTCGTATGTACGTGCATGCATGCGTGAATGTGCTTTTAACGTCTGACCGCCCATGGTCGAGACGAGAATCCTTTTGCAACTATATCTTGTAGCGAGAAGAAAGAAGAAGAGAACGAGGCAAGAAGTCGACCAATATTTATAGTATAGGGAGAGAGACCCCTGGTGACAATTAGGGAATTAAGGAGGAGATAACTCCGACAAAGGTAACCTTTTACAAGGCCCGGGGGTCACTCGAGGTAGAGGGTTACATTAGGAGTTCATTTGTGTGTATAGGTAAAGGAGATTACGATTCCCTCTATCCTTGACTAGGTTAAGATTGTAGTGATCGTGGAAACATCCCATTGGGAGTCGATTCCACAGGGCCGTGGTTCGCAGGAAGAAGCTGCTCGAGAGGAATATTCTTGCCACCGATGGAATATGGAGACAATGGGGGTGGTTTTCTACTATGTAAGTGGCATGGCGTCTTCTTGCCATGAAGGTTTGTCTTGGTGGGACCAGGGAATGCACTTTGTCCGAGCACTTTCCATGGAAGTAGCGGTAGAGCAACGGGAGGCCTGCCACCCCCGCCATGTGGGAGAGAAGTTAGAGGGTGGAGAATAATTCGATACCCACAAGGTCCCGGAGTCGCTTTTGAACTCTATCAAGACTGGAGAGTAAAGTCTTGGCATCTCCTGCCCAAATATGACAACATTACTCCATTTCTGGCCCTGATCTGACACTTGTAAACATAGAGGAGAGCAGGAGGAGTCAGGTACTTACTGGAGCGGGACAGGACGCCGACCATTTTACCTGCATCCTTACCAATGTACGAGTTCCACTTGAGACCGGGTGTGAGTTTCAGGCCTAACAGACTTTCAAGGTACGGTGCTTCCTGGAGAGGACCTCCGTTCATTTTGATTGGTGGTAGTTCGTGGTCAGATTAGTGATGATAGAACTTTTGGTATTTAAGGCATTCAATTAACCAGCCAGTTTTAACCCATTGATTAGTTTGTAGAAGATCGCTCAATAAAAATTATCGATCGTGCTATTGACTGGTGCTGGTTTAAAAAGAGGAGATTTTATTATTAGATATCATTTACTCTTCTTATTGGAAATAATAAAAACGACTTATACTGGAGTGGCTTGTTATTTCTTTCGTGAAAGGTTTTCATGGACACAACGAGCTGTGTTTGCTTATTTTTGTACGTTGTGTCAAATTACAATAAAATAACTCACGCTGATCTGGTGTCCCTAATTTGATGTCTGGACAAGGATTGTTGTGTTACAATCGGCAAAACGTCAAACAAGTAGAGAAGAGAAGAAAGAGAATTGGCAAAAGACAGAAATGATTAAAAAAAAACACACACAAAGATAGGGAGAAAGAGAGAGAAAAGGAGGGAGAAAGAGAGAGGGGGGACAAAAATATATAGGAACAAAGCAAAATAGAAAAAGTAACATAAACGAAAGACACAAAGAAATGTAACAAGAGAGAAAGAGGGTAAGTGAACAGTTAGTTAAAGAGAGAGAAAAAGGGAGAGATTGAGAAAGATAAATGGATAGAAAAAGAACAATGAAAAAAGGGAGACATGATAGATAAAGAAACAGTGGAAAGCAACAAAGAAAGGTGATGTATAAAAGGGAAGGAAAATGGGAGAGAGAGAGAGAGATATATTAAATGAATATAACAAAGGTGAGAGGTAAAAATATTTAGAAGGTAAATAATGATAAGTGAGAAGGGGAAAGAAGAGAAAGTTGGGAACGGCAAAGAAAAGAGGAAAGGTTATATATATATATATATATATATATATATATATATAGAGAGAGAGAGAGAGAGAGAGAGACAGACAGACAGACAGACAGACAGAGGCAGGGGGAGTGAAATGTCACGTTTTTAGCCTCGTTTAATTCTAAAGCGGAAACATTTCGATACGGCTTTATAATGCAACCAAACAACGAATCTTTATCTGATAACCAAAGGCGGACAAGACAACAGTAATGATTGGTGCAAAATTGCTCCAGTATAAACCAATAAATTTCTTTTCTCAAGGAGTGACGCGATAAACAATATCAAATTGTCTCTTCCTGTGACGCCTCTTCTGCTGAACGATCTGAACCTGTCCAACGAGGTTATAAGAATGCCTAGAGAAATGGCGCAATTCCTTTTCTGGACATTGTCTCGCATTTTATTAAAGTTAATTACCTCGGTGCTTTTCTGGGATACAGTAGTCTCCTTGTGTCATTCGATTGTAATGATTTGGAGACATTAATATGAACAGAGACTCGGAATTCTCGACGCATAATCAGTGTTTAATAAACGCGAATAAATAAAACATACACTACGCCATTGAGAAATGGTTGGCATACTTTGTCTTAGAAAACCTTATAACTATAATGATCTTCATTGGATATCTCACATTTTGCCAGAATTTTTAAAATCAATTAAGTCGAATTTTTAAAAAAAAATGTGACTACATGGTTATCAACGCGATAAATGGAACCTGAGATCCAAGTTCAAATTCCGGTTAAGGTAGTTGTTTCACTTCCAAATGGTAACCTAATTTGTCTGTCGGGGGGCGATTAGGCTCTCTTTCTTGTATTATGTCAGTATAAAATATTGCATGTCATTTACAGAAGATATAGACATTCAGTTGTTCCGGAAAACAACCCAGCGATCATTTATAAAATGATGGGATTCATTTGAGTAAATGTTTGAACATCTCACCAGAACAATGTCTAGCAAACTAGTCACGGAGTCCACGATGGCTGGAGTGTAGTTAATTATCACAAGAGACACTTCTTACAGGACTTGTGCTTGTCTAAACTAAATACTCTCTCTTTACCCCACTGGCCTTATTGAGGGGTGAATGATAACAGATGTAGTGATTTTGATCTTAAATAATTGTTGTCAAATTGTAGAGTTAGAATCAAAACCACTACGCATTAGTTAACTATCTCGTTCCGAAGAACATTATATCGGTCATTGATCTTCAGTGGGTGTTCCAGACTTAAGGCATTGTACCAAACTTATTAAATATGTAAGAGACACCTATAACAGCACGTAGTTATGATGACCACTTTTCTTCTATTTTAGGTTCGATCATTACAGAGGGACTCACACATAGAATCTTGTGCCAGTCTAATCCAATCTTAATAGGTAACAATGCTGTTCTCTACCATGTCGTTGAGATATTTACATATATCCTATGTGTGTCAAAGAACCATGTTCGATTCCAGTCAAAATGAAAGGATTATGAAAGCTGATTTTCTAGGCAGGTGGCGCCTCCACGCAATTATATGTGTGGCTTAATATGCTTTTCTCGGGCTTTTTTTTATTGGTTTTGCATTGTGTTAAGCCAGATCTACTAAAGGATGAGCCTAACTTGTGAGCGAAATATTTTCAACGCATAAAAAGTTCAGGTAAAAGAGAGGATTAAGTATGCTGATTTTCAAGGAAAGTAGAAATTTCTCACTTACACCCACGCCGAGTTGTCCAAATAGTTCGTCTTTCTGTTCATGTTAATTATATTTGCTAAAAGGCTTTAGCAAATATAAAAAAAAATAAAGAGAAAGACAAACTAATTGGACAACTCGGCGTGGGTGCATAGTTAGAGAGCTGGTCGGTATAACAATTATTAGCGCTTTCGATCCTCACTAGCTGTTCCTTGTATGTGGCCTTGTGTCAAACTAAGTAAATCTTAGTAAATAAGGCATCTCAGCGTAACGGTTAGTAAAGCTAGTCCGGTTGTCCATTACTACTGAGTAGTGAGTTCTACTCTCAGTCGGTTCTATATATTTGGGAGCATAGTAAATGACAATCTTTTGCTACGAAGTAAATTTAAAAATTAGGAATAGCGACCGATGTTCGAAAATAGACGAGACAATTTCAAAATCTAATATTTTCTAATTGTTGAATATTTTTACTCTTTATTCTTCAAAATATAATTTGATAACTGAAAATAACTTTTAATATTGGTTGGAAATTAATGCATGAATATGTGAAAATAATATTAGCTCAAAATATTACAATTTGAACCGTTGTATGATTGGCAGGACATATTCAAATATGGCCGAAAAGAAGAAGTTATTATCAAGTTATATTTCAATGATTGGAACAGTATATTATCTTAATGTTGTAGTTTTTAGCTGTAACTTTATCACAATAGAGATATCTTAGAAGCGTCTTCGAATTTTACCCAGTTCTTTATAGTTGGTGTGTACATACACATGACAATTTTAATTACTTTGGGTAAATCATGGGTGACTATAAAATGAATCAATGTCAATATTTATTTTTCATGCATAATCTGTGAAGACGCATCGAGGAATCTAGGCAACTAATCATTAAAAATTCAACTAATGGTGCAGTTTATATATATATATATATATATATATATATATATATATATATATATATATATATATATATATATATATATATATATATATATATATAGTTAGCCTTCAGCTATATATATAGTTAGCCCTCAAAACAGGATATCCAATGTAGACCTGTTCCTGTTGAAGGAATCTAGACTTTCCTAATAGAGTCTCAGTTGCGGTAGACTGGACATGTCTTGAGAATGTTTGATGACAAGATACCCAAGATCCCAATGTACAGCCAGTTAGATCAAGGTTGCAGAAATGTAGGACGCCCATGGCTTAGATACAAAGACAAGCTGAAGAGCAACTTGTCAGCTGTCAATCTACCTCATAATACTCTTAGCCTTGGAGCGGGTAGAATGGAGATCAACGTGGTCTAGTGGACTCAGCGTTTCCACTCTGCTAGTCTGAATCGTCTTCAAGAAGCTAGAGCAAGATCTAAAAGGTCAGCCAGTCTAATAGTGATCTCATCCCGCAATCCTCACTCTTGCTCCATATGCAGCCTCCTTTGCAAATCACTTACGGGTCTTAAGTTCCACTTAAGATTATCGCACAAAATTCATAACTGAATCAATTGGTTAAGTTGTCAGATCCTCATACATCGAAACCGTTGGGAGAGTCCATTACATATATATATATATATATATATATATATATATATATATATATATATATATATATATATGTGTGTGTGTGTGTGTGTGTGTGTGTGTGTGTGTGTGTGTGTGTGTGTGTGTAAAATTCACATATAACTGCAAATATATCTGTAAAAAAGACTATGAATAAAGAGAAAAGGGAAACGTTTCTCTTTGACATTATCAAATCAAATGTAAGGATTTTATTCTACAAAATGTATTGGCACCTCCGGAATATAAAACCCGGCATGACAGAGTGGGCTAATATCTACACTGAAATTTTACAACTTCTACAGGAAGAAAACTGAAAGAAATTGGTATGAACACCACCCAGACCCGGTTACGGAGATATGACCTGGAACAATTTTATGGGACTACACAATACACACAGACGGAACAATCAAAGCTAATCGCACAGACATTGTTATTAGTGACCGCAAACAAAAATAAACTGTCTCGTTACTTATATGGTAATCCCTTCAAACTGTAATGTATCTTTGAAGATCTTCAAAAAGCTATCAAAATACAAGGACCTTGAAATTTGAAATCTCAAAAATGTGGCACATGAGGACATCAACAATCCCTGTTGTAGTTGGATCTCTCCCATTGGGTGGAAAAGATTCCAGTAGACTCATTGAAGGGATTCCTGGAAGCCCATGCCTTAAATAAATACAAAAAAAGTATTCTGACGAGTACAGCCCACACCTTAAGAAGGGCTTTATCTATGTAAAATAACTGTGTATGTTTTTTTCTATTTTTCTAATTAATTGGTCAGTGAATAATGTCATGATGCAATTTTCGACCTTAGGTCTCTGGACAGGAACCGGAAAGAAATGTGTGCACACCAGAAATCAAAGGGAATAAAATAAAAATAATAATAATGATAATAGTAAAGTTTGTGATGTCAACGAACTCTCGTTTGACATCTTTGTGATGCCAATGAATACTCGTTGTCACTTTCGCAATGCTCGTTGTAGTAGAGACTTTGTAATCGCAGATACAACTATAGTAACGCCGTTGAACAGTACTGGTGTCAGACGCCTTCGAATATTACTCGCACTAATGGTACTTACTCGATAATATTCGCTCAGAAATTAAAGTAATAGTCCGTATAGTAATAGAGGATAGACTAGAAATGGAGATCCATTAGACACAAGCTACCTACCATATTGCATTTCCTCTATGGTCAAGTGGTCTACTTAATTCAGTAATGGGATCGCCCGTGTTCGCTCACTCGCGGTCTATGTTCAAACTCAAGTGTCGGCAGCGACATTTTATCCCTATATAACAATAATTATAATAATAACACACAGACGGAACAATCAAAGCTATTCGCCCAGACATCGTGATTAGAAACCTCAAATACAAAATGTGCCTTCTTAGTGACATGGCAGTCACTGAAGACTGCAATGTATTTTTGAAGATACAAGGACTTTAAAATCGAAATCTCAAAAATGTGGCGCATGAGGACATTAACAATTTCAGTTGTAGTTGGAGCCTTCGGATTGATTGGAAAAGATTCCAATAAACTCATTCTCGTCTTAAAGAAATATAAAAAAATGTACTCACAAGTACAGCCCATACCTTATGAAGAGCTCTATCTATATAAAATACGTGTGAATTTTTATCAAAAATAACTCAGTGAAAAATGTCGTCATGCCATTTCTGACCTTAGGTCGGGACCCGGAAAGAAATGAGTATACACCAGAAACCAGAAGAAGTAAAATAATAATAATAATAATAATAATAATAATAATAATAATAATAATAATAATAATGGTGGATTCCAGTGTTATGGCTTCTTCCGGAAGTGATTTTCACAACTTCCGATCCTTTCTAACTCTTAGTAATGTTTGTCTTTTTACTTTGCTCTTCTGCCTTCCATTTGCATCAAGTAGGTAACTAGATGTTTCCGTTTACCTCATTTGCTTTCAATATGTCCTGTGAGTGTCAAATTCTCCAAGCCTGTCTTTCCTTGCGGTTTCTTTCTGATTTTGTGTATATTTGTCTTTTTGTTTCCTTTTCCCTTAAAAATTTCATCGTTACCAATATCCCCATCCATGTTATTCTCATTAGCCTTCTGTAGAACCATATCTTTGTTTCCTCAAGTCTCCTCTTCGTCTGTGAAGAAATTGGCCAGTATATGATAGATAAATATCTCGACGAGAGATGAGATGACAGTCATGACCTTTGTTATCAGAGTTTGAAAGCCGGTCACAAAATGTCGATTAGATGAAGTAGAAGGGAAAAGCTTCATTAAAAAAAGAGAAGAGGGGACTTGTTGCCATTTAATCTCCAGTGTAATTCACCGGTTACTATTGGTGGGATTAAATAATTAATTAAGGATTAATCACAAACTACATGCGAAGTGATTATCAAAGCTGGCTAAAATGTAAGACAGAAATAGGAGAACGTTTAACTCTGATAATTCTGGAAATGAATTCGGACTGATCATGTTTGAAAGCAATCATATTTACCAGAGGATCTAGTAGAAAGCAAAAGTGCTAAGATGATCTGGAGTTCGAATTCCAGATCAATCAATAATCCATCACTATAGACACCGTAAAACTATAGTTACTATGATTGGCTTGGTAGGTAAAAGTCGCCAAATATAGCATATTCTGTAAGCACTGCATTCACCCAGAGGGAATTAATGGGAAAAAACTCGATTAGAATACTAACTGTTGCTCCATGGCAAGGCAATTAGTTGAGAAACGAAATACTTTTCTGAAATGTTGATTACCAATTTATGTAATCACGAAAATCCGGCACTAAAATTTAATTGTTAATTAATGATGTTATTAATCTGAAATATTCCTGTTTTATTAGCTTTCTTAACTGACATTTTTAATCTCGACGGTCAGAGGGCGGAGGGAATTATGTTACAATTAAAAATGATATTAATCATTGGCTGTATTTAACGCCATCTCCAAAGGTGAATTTTAGAAGCTAAAAACATTTGTAGGTCAAATGAAAAAATATGAAAGAAAGAAAATCTTTTCGTTGCTTTCGGGGAAAATGCCATAAAATTAAGAGAATAATTATTCAAACAATAAATGATCTAATTATATGTAAATTAAAAAGTTCTCTTGATAGATTTTATTTTCTGTTTTGAAGCAGTTTTAGAAAGTTTCTAATGACTTATAAAAGCGAAATTCAAAATATTCTATAACCAAGCAGATCGTCGAGGTACCATTCCAGTTCCTTCATAGATCGATCTTCTTTCCACATCTGGTCGTAATATTTTATATGTTATCAGCATAAGAGTTATTCAGTTAACATCTTTCCTTTCGCAAGCTCGATAGTGCATATCAATCTAGGCGAAATTTGAATTTAGATCTTTTTCTATGTCATGTCATTTCAGGATGATCATGGTTCTCTACAGCTTACTGCTTTTTTATTTCTTTCAGCCATACTTCGTTCCGACTCCTCTTACGTCTTTTTAGTACTTGCTTTCCTTGAACGTGCATTGTTTTCCTCGGCTTCTCTTGGCTTTGATATGTTATTTGTGTATTAGCTTTACTAAATTAGAACACCGATCCTATTTTACGGACGAAAAGCCGTTAGACCAACTCCACACCTACAGATATCTGGGCGTGGTGCAATGATTGTTTTTGGCGAATGCATTTATGAACATAGGTATAAATATATTTGTATACGTACGTATAGACGCTTTTAGTGATATATATATATTTTCTATGAAAATTTCTTGGTCATTTAGGCCGGTAAATGTTATTTAATACTGTTTATTATAAACAGAGCATTTACTTAAATACTTGTATCTATAAAAAGAATGTTAAACATAAAAATGTCTTTAAATAATTGTCGGACTTTGTCCATTTCATAATTTGACATCTTTTGTTTACATTTGATACGCCATGAGCAGTTATGACTGTACGTGAGAGATTCATGGAAGATTGAAGTTTATAAGCAGTAAATTCGACCTTACCAACCGAACGATCCTCAGTGGCCGAAACGGTTAAGGCACGTCTGACTATGTGACGGTTCCGTATAGGATACAGGCTCGAATCCTGTCAGAGGACGAATATTTTCTATGAAAATTTCTCGGACATTCAGGCATTATTTAATACTGTTTATTATAAACAGAGCATTTACTTAAATACTTGTATTTATAAAAAGAATGTTAAACATAAAAATGTCTTTAAATATATATGTGTCTGTGTGTGTTTTTACATTTAAATACATTAGTTGATATATTTTACTTGTTACATGTGAAGACATGCGTGTAGACATACAGTGAAGCAAAAATATGAATAGAAAATATTTTGGATATTTGTCCGCGTGTACTTATAAGAGGAAGTCTCTTAAGATATATCTTAGCTTGTATTTAAAACTATCACGGCCTATTTCTTTCTTTCTTTCTTTCTTTCTTTCTTTCTATCTATCTATCTACTTATCTATCTATCTATCTATCTATCATAATATGTCAAGACAAGTAATAGCGAAGCAGCTACGGGAGAAAGTATAGAAATTTGTAGTATTTGAGGGTTACTTTTTTAATTTTTTGATCTGTGTTATTTTTTCAGAAGAGTGCGCTAATGTTTGAAATAGTTTATATGGCAAAGATACCCTGTCAGCAGTTTTATATCTATCTATCTATCTATCTATCTATCTATCTATCTATCTATCTATCTATCTATCTCAAACTGTTTCATAACTATCTGTGTGTTGACAAAGTTTAAATCAAATCGACAAGTCATTTGACCAAAATACGAACTGTACTTATTGTAGGTCATACATTCATTCACAATAGGGAAACTTTGGAAATTACTAAGTAATTATTTTCCTGGTGAGATTTCCCAAAAGTTGGGTAGCAATTCGTATGCATTTATCTTTACATTTATAGCTATATTTTTTTTATCTATCTGTCTGTCTCAGTCTGTTCTTATCTATCTATCTCAGTCTGTTCTTATCTATCTATCTATCTCAGTATGTTCTGATCTATCTATCTATCTATCTATCTATCTATCTATCTATCTATCTATCTATCTATCACAGTCTGCTGAGATCTATCTATCTATCTATCTATCTATCTCTCTCTCTCTCTATATATATATATATATATATATATATATGTGTGTGTGTGTGTGTGTGTGTGTGTGTGTGTGTGTGCATTTCATAGAGTAAACAAAATTTGATTCACTGCTTTTGCTATTAAATAGGGCATTCATGATTAAATTTTCTATTTATCTATTTATCTATCTATCTATCTATCTATGTCAGTCTGTTCTTATCTATCTATCTATCTATCTATCTATCTATCTGTCTGTCTCAGTCTGTTCTTATCTATCTATCTACCTACCTCTCTCTCTCAGTCTGTTCTTATCTATCTATCTATCTATCTATCTCTTTCTATCTATCTATCTATCTATCTATATATATATATATATATATATATATATATCTCAGTCTGTTCTTATCTATCTATCTATCTATCACAGTCTGCTCAGATCTATCTATCTATTTATCTATCTATCTATCTATATATATGTGTGTGTGTGTGTGTGTGTGTGTGTGTGTGTGTGTGTGTGTGTGTATTTCATAAAGTAAACAAAATTTGATTCACTGCTTTTGCTATTAAATACGACATTCATGATTAAATTTCCATGCGATAAAGCCAGGCGTACTTGCCAAACTGAAATACACAACTTTCACTCCAGTTGATTGGTCAGTCATTTTTGATTAAATCCAACATTTCCCCGTGCGAACATCAAAAGTATCTGGGGCGCCAAATGGTAGGGGACAATGCCGTTGAGGTTTTACCATTTAGAGGTCATTTGGTTCTCGGTGGAGCAGCCAGCTGAAGGTTCAATCATTTTGTTTTTTTTGTTATGCAATAAAAAAAGAATTCGCCTACCGAATGTCATTGTAAATCAATGTGACTTCATAATGATCTGCATTTTACATTGTTCTTTTTCTCTCTTAAAGCACGTACAATGTAAAGGGAGAGAAGAAAGTAAAATGATGGAAGAATTAGAGAGAATGGAAGAAATATAGAGGAAAGAAAAAGAGATAGAAAAGAGTGGAAAGAAAGAAAGAAAGAAAGAAAGAAAGAAAGAAAGAAAGAAAGAAACGACCCAGGAAGAAGAGAAAGACAGAAAGAGAGAGGGAATAAAGAGAAAGAAAAAAGAAAATAAAAACGATAAAAGGAAAGAGAGAAAGAGAAAGAGGGTGAAAGCAAAAATGGGAGAGAAAAAAGAAATAGAGAAAAACACGGGGAATTAGATAAAAAGAAAAAAAAACAAAGAAATAAGGAAATAAAAGGAGGAGAGGAGAAGTACGAGGGTAAAAAAGACAGAGAAAGAAGAAAGAGAAATAACATGATAGAAGGAAAAAAGAGAAAGATAAAAAAAGAGAATAAACAAAGAGAGTAAGAAAGAAAGAGAGAGAGAGAGAGATAAGGAAAGAAAGTAAATAATAAAATAGAAACAAATAAATAATAAATAACGATTTGATGAAAAAAAGCATCGAAAATATTTCTATAGTAAACGAGATAAAGACCCGCTGAGTAAAGACGCTTCGCACAGATTGACTTTAAGCATGAACTCGCTAAGTTATAAGGTTATCGCTTACTGTCGTTGCTTCTGGCAGTTCTTGGAAGGTAAGTGTGGTTGTTTCACCCCACCACAGATGTTTCATCAGTGATCATGGCTTATGAAGCATTTTTTCTCAGGTCCGCCAACTACCATATTCTCCAGATCTTACAACTTTTTCTTCTTCAAAAATTAAATTATACTTGAAAGGAACAAGTTTGAAAGACGTCAAGACAATCCAAGAGGATGCAATGAGGCAGCCGTTCGCTATCCCCAAAAATGGATTCCAGGAATGCTTCTATCAATAGAAACGACACTGGATAAAGTGTGTGACTTCAGAAGGCGGTCTACTTCGAAAGATATTAATGCCGAATTTATATGTGCTGTAGTTTTCTTTTTATAACACTAGTCCCGATAATTTTTGATCAGACATTTTGATAGTAGAGTTATAAATTCTTTTTGGAAATATACATAAAGAAATTGTGTAAATGTATGAAAAAAATCACGACAAAAAGCGAAACTGATTTTGATACACTGTAATACTTTCTGCCATAGGACTAAACAATGGTCAATATTTTAAGTTCAATTGCAATCTGAGGGAACTGTAAAAGAGAATATTCAGAACATTAATTTAGAATCTTTGATTTCGTGTCGAAAGATAATTTCTTATGTAAATTGTGCGTTTGATTTAAAAAAAAATGAAAAATGAATCTGTTATGTTTATATATATATATATATATATATATATATATATATATATATATATATATATATATATATATATATATATATATATACAGGGTGTCCATAAAGTTCGTGGGCACTTTCAAAATATATAACTTTATTTGTATTTGCGATAGAAATAATCTGTAAAAAATGTTATAAAGTTTAATGTACCTAGTTTTAAGTATAGCTAAAATAACTAATGTGATTTCAGGCATTACTGTAAATCAGTTGGCAAATGTTTTCCGTGAACTGCAAAATCGTATTACCCTTTGTATTGCTAATGATGGAGGACATGTGGAAACTTAAATAAAATTTCAATAAAACCTTTAAAAATATAGAATTACTTCTTTCTAATCATTTTTAGTCTGTAGTTTTCATTTGTTTATATATATATATATATATATATATATATATATATATATATATATATATATATATATATATATATATATATATATATATATATATATTATAAACTTCAAACGTTATTATAGTGGAGACTACGTATTTGAAATAGACACCGCATTTTTATTTATTAAACTATGTGTACTACGTTTGTCAGATGCGCATTCAAAAAATGCATCCCCCGTAAGGAATAGAACATGCGTCTCTTTTGTAAGGGGAATCAGCGTTTGATTAAGTGTTCTTTTCCGCTGGTCTTTGAAAGCTTCATATAAGATTTCTCGAATGAACAGTCCGTAATACACACTTGTTTAATAAATAAAAATGGGGCGTCTATTTCAAAATAGACCTCCTTGCTATAACAACGTTTATAATAATTAAAATATCGGATTAAAAATAAACTCCATTAATTCTTTAGAATATATAAATATGTATACATATACATATATATACATATATATATATATATATGTGTGTGTGTGTGTGTGTGTGTGTGTGTGTGTGTGTGTGTGTGCGCGCGCGCGCAATACAAAGGATTGCTGAAACTTTCTCGGCTTTACTCAGTTCACAAAATCTGACCAAAGGTACAACCTCAAAATTGTGGGGAACTCATTCTTGGTTGGGATGAAGATTTTTCAGTAACATTTTGTATAAAAGAACAATTTCCGTTATGCCAGTGTTAATAATGATGAATATACTCTTAGCAAATAAATGCATAATTCGCTGTGACTGAAGATCTTTATATTCGTTTTCTCTAAATGCGCACAACTTTTCGGAACAAGCCAAGCGATTAACATAGACCGATTCAGAAGGTCATAAGGAAGATGAACCGAGAAAATCAAATGATCCCATAGTCATGACATGAAACAAAAAAATCAATGTTCAGATATGAAAATAAAAACAAAGATATTTAAGTCCGTTGAACATACCTGACTAATCATTAGATATGATTTTACGTCAGGAATCGACACAAATTCATATTGCACACGCAGAGAAAAATGAAAAGGAAAATCAATATTAGATAAAACAAGAAGACATTTGTTCTGTGATAATGCCAACTGTCGAACAGAGGTCTCCAAGAGAAATTGAAAAGGAAGCTAATCAATATGGCTACCACAATCGTTTATGTGTCAACAGAATGAAGCAAGAGACATGTTTTACAACACACGAGGTAATGTGAAAAGCCAATAAAATTCGCAGGAAATTATCGTCATCATGGGAAACCTAAATGCAAAAATCAGAAGGGAACATGATAATAAATTATCCAGAAATTATAGACTAGGATGGCGCAATTCACGCGTAGAAAGACAGATTCCAATGGTGCCCCGGAAACGATCTAGTAATAACGAACAGCAGGTTTCAAGAACACCGAAAACATTTGTGAGCCTGGAAAAGCCCAGTCGGATATAATGAACCACATAGACTGCCTAACAGTAAAAGATTTAGAAATGCAGTTCTCCACTGTAAAATATAACTAATTGTCGACTGAGGTAAAGATGATATGCAGTCATATGAAAACTAAACATAAAACTTTATGATCAGCGCGAGGAATATAAAAACATAAATACCTATTCCCATGTTGCATAGTTTGCCTAAAACCATTGAATAATGTATGACAAAAAGAGCTACTTGAAGTACTAGAAAACTTGATTCACGGGCAAAATATATTTCAATAATTCATAAACTCTACTGGGAACAAACAGCCTGCATCTGTATAGAGAATGAGTTCAGTGAATATATATATATATATATATATATATATATATATATATATATATATATATATATATATATATATATATATATATGCACACACACACACACACATATATATATATATATAATATATATAAACAGCCTGCATCCGTATAGAGGATGCGTTCAGTGAATATATATATATATATGCACACACACACACACACACATATATATATATATAATATATATAATGCTAAGCTCTTCGTAATGAATAGAGCACTCTAACAGCTGATAATGCTTATATCACGTGTACAATGTGTTAAAAATTCTCTTTCTTTGTAGCATGCACCAGCTGATCTAAAATCGGCCAAGTTTCGATCCCGGTTTGAAGCAACTGCGTGTCTACCCACACTGTGACACAGCGAAACAGTCTGTCTGTGGATGACTATATATATATAAATATATTTAAAGACATTTATATATATTATGTTTAACGTTCTTTTTATAGATACAAGTAACGTTAAACATAATATATATAAATGTCTTTAAATAAATTGTCGGGCTATGTCCAATTCAAAAATATATATATATATATATATATATATATATAGAGAGAGAGAGAGAGAGAGAGAGAGGGGGAAGAGAGAGAAGGAGACGACAGACACGAACTTTTTCACATAGATTTATTCAACCTATACATCGTGACGATCTTAAAAAGAGCCAGAATATTTATTTGCCTAAAGCTACACGGATTACACTGTGTTGACGGCAGACTCAGAAAGGAGAGACTGGAAGAATTCTTAGACAATGTAGTAATGGAAAGCTGAAAGAAATTTCTCGACAGAATGCAAAATAGCAAAAGAGGCGCAGCCCAAGATGTGAGCGACATCAAAATCAAGCAGGTATAGAAATTTAATAATGGCTAATGCAGAAACAGAAGACGGAAAATATCACTCAGAAATGCGAAGTCGCCTAGCAATAATGAAAGAAGTCTTCCAACAGGTTGCTAATATAGAGTATAAAGAGATGAAAATATCTTTAGAAACAAAAGAAGTATTGAACTGCTATATGTAATACCTAATTGTCTATATGCCTATGAATGTTGGACAGTTTCATCATAGGTGAAAAAGAAATGTTTTCTATCGACGAATTCTAATAAGACAATGAATAAAACTCGAGCCAAGTGGAAGATGTTAGAAAATTAGGAAAACTTATAATTACAGTTTGAAATAGCTAACATCTCTGAAAAACAAAGAGGAAAGAGGGCCTAGAGAATTTAACAATCACAGGGCTTTCTGAAATTTAAAAAAATAGAAAGGAATAACGACTAAACTATTTAACAGTTTGTGTGAATGAATGACAGAACAGGAATAAAGAGTGGTGGTAAAAGATAAAAAAAAATACTTAGAAAAATGTAAGCGTTGCAAAGGAAATAATTGTCGCAGATTTACTTCCACAATGCAGAGAATCAATCACTGGACTCAAATATCAGGGACCGAAAGGAATGCCGAAAACTCGATTCGCAGCCACTATCTCACAAATCCCAATGCCCGTAACCAGTCATAAAAATAACTCACTCTCCAAAATACAGAAATAATCTCGCCGACTTGAGAACACCAACTGCTTTTATAGGCCGAGCATTTTTTCCATTCGTCGACAACTGGGAGAAGACACCCAATTTTAGCATATCAAAATACTTTTATAGCGACTCCTGCGACGGATTTGTTTCCAATTCAAATATTCCGATTTCAGCATGTCATGCGGAATACGATCCCCTTTTTTTTCTTGGTAATAATTTTCTTTTTCGTCACATTTTCCGTCGTAGGATACACGCGACACGCTGTCACTTGGTTTGACGAAGCAAGTCGCCGTTTTATTCGCCATAAAAAACAAAAGAAAGTTGTGGGGAATCATAATATCCCACCTCCTGAAACCACATGGCAAAAAATTGACGAAATGCACATTATTGTGCAATCAGTGCAACGGATGTTGAAGTAGTTTTTTCTTTATAATCCATTCTTTCAAGATGAATGGAAGTCATACTTGTTTTATACTTACGGTATTTTTAATAAATAAATTCGATTTTGATAAATCTTTACGAGCTTTTTACCACTACCCTCTAAAATGCAACATTAATTTCCGAATAAGCTATAAGACGACACACCGTCAACAAAGTGGAGAGTTAGTTATACGTCTTGTTACTTTTATTGGCCTTATGCTAGACTAGGTTATCTATTCACTGACATATCTCTTCGCTTTATGCGGCTTGAGTCAACATCAAATCAAATGTCAGGAAACAAAAGAGACTGAATGACAAATCACAAATATTATACGAATGGGAATAGATTTTGAATAAAATAACTTCACTTTGCTATGACGACATGCATCGGCGAATTGGACGGACACATGTTTCATACAACAATTCCCTCGAAATATATCTAACCAAATGTTTTCACATTCTTTTTCTGTCTCATTGTCAACATATATCTGGATTTTCTTTGCATCGGTCACAGGCCGTTCGTATATTTTTCTTTCAACGTCACTCTACCTGACGATATCAGTCTTCTGCCATTTTTCTTCAAACATTGATATCACATTCCTTAGGCAAAAATACATGTAAATGTTTTTTTTTATTCAGAATCACCCAAAAGCAAGGCAATAATGCCACTTAGGAACAGAAACGTTAGTGATGAGCAGAAAGAGAAGAGAGTAATCAGGTGGACAGTAGATAGCGATTGACATTGCATTTAAATTTTTGCAGATTAAATTTGGCTGAAAAGCATGGAGCCGGAAGGGAGTTCCACATGCAAGGGAAGAAACTGTTAGCATAGAATTTACGGCTACATCTGGCCAGCTCAACTGAAAACTATTGAAGTCTCAACGTCAGTCTAGTGCTGCGCTTAAATTAAAATATCTAAGTACCATAGAGAAGAACTCATATATGGCAGCAATATTCTAAGCATGGACGAATGGTAGACATAGATATGTAAAAGATTCTAGAGAGAAAAATTGTCTTTTCCGACATAGTGAACTGACGTTTTTAGCAGCTTAACTAGCAATGGATTCAATGTAATCTTTCCACTTCATATCAGCAGAGGACATAAGCCCGAGAAGGTGCAACAAGTCACTTTCATGGAGGATAGCATCAGCCGTGCTGATGGAAGGTAACGAAGGATCTCTCAAACGATTACGTTTAGTTTTGGAGGCATTAAAATTAACAAGCTATCTTTTGGCCTAGTTAACTACGGATTTGAGGTCGTTTTGGACATCGGTTGCCATTTTGACTTTGTCGGACTGATCTGCCTTAATATCGAGGCAGGAGTAAATTGTTGTGTCGTCAGAGTAGATACCAAGTTAAGAGTTGATGTCATCAGGAAGGTTATTAATGAAGAATAATAATAGAGTAGGAACAAGGATGCCCCCCTGGGAGACACTGGCGTTAGTACGAAAGGATCTAAACGAGTGGCCTTTCAGGATAATACTCATTTCACGATTTGATAGAAAAGACTGGATCACTTCCAAAACGTGTCTTGAGACGCCATAACTCTTGAGCTTGTGAGAAAACTTAAATGCCAGACCATTTCAAAGGTTTTCGAGTTGTCCAATGAAACAGCTCGGGCTTCATCGTTTTTATCTAGAGCACGAAAAATTCTTTCCGCAAATATCGTCAGTATATCAGCAGTTGACCTGGAGAAACGAAAGCCATATTGCTTGTGTAAGAAAAGGCCCTGCGACGAGTGATGACGAACCAGTTCAGTTTTAATTAGGGTTTCTAGGAGTCTCCAAAAAATATGTAGAAGACTAATAGATCGATAGTTGGAAGGGTCGGACAGCTTATCAGATTTCTTAAAACCTGGAACAACGGATGATAACTTCCAACAGGCAGGAAAACAGGCGGCAGCTAGGTATTTATTATACAGTTTAGAGAGAAGATGAGTCAGTTCAGGAGCACACTTCTTAATAACTAATACAGGGATACCATCGGGTCCACATGCTTTGTGGGGATTTAGGTTAGATATGATAGCAGAATCCATGGAAGGGGTTATATGCATATCAATTAACAGAGAATCAATTCTAAGTTGGGAGTTAGGCAGGGATACTTCAGATGAGTCAAGAGTAGAGTTTGAGGAGAATTTACAGGCAAAGCACTCAGAGGATGATAACACCTCATATTGACTGAAGAAGGGAGGAATAGTGACCTTATACTTATTTAATTCCCTATTACAGAGCCACCATTAATCGCGAGAGCCAAAGTTGTTTGATGCTATAGCAGCCGGGCATGTTGGTGTGAACCATGGAAGGGTGAGGTTTCACCTGGTATTTCCGAAAAGGGATGAAAGCGTCTATAATAGCTTTGACCCAAGAATAAATCTCAGTGGCCCAATTTTCAATTTGGAGTTTAAAGATGTCACCCCGAGGGTCTTCATGGAAAAAATCACGGAGTCCCAATTAGCATGCTGGTAACGGAAAGAGGCCTTGTGGATACGGGGTTCTTGTTTAATAAAGGATTGGAACGAAATATGAATAGCTACTACAGAGTCGTCACAATTACCAAGAGGGCAGAGGAGAGGAAGTAAGAAAAAACAAGTAGAGAAACATGTTGCTCAGTTTTATTAGGGAAACGAATGGGGAAGTCTGCGATTCAAGTAATGGATTGTGCAATGGAAACATTTAATGTCTGAACACCGACAACATAAGTCCCTTTAGAATGCTTAAGCCACGTGTTGTGGTGAGCATTAAAATCACCAAAGATAAAGATGATCGCAGATGGGTGGGGAGAAAGTGCCGTCTAATATACTTTCAGCTATTGCGTCTAATATACTGCAGTTCTGGGAAGAAGGGGAGCAATAAAGGAAAAAGAGTTAGCTAACAGAATTTAGTGACGAAAGACGAAAGCACATGGAGGAGCAGTCTGGGGTTCCTAGAGACAATTCCCTGGCCATCAGAAGATTATCTTGATTATAAACACCAAGGATAAATGCTGGAATCTTTTCGGCAAAGGGGAAAATAGCCTGGAAACAAGAATTAATTGACAGTATAGGAATAATTTAAGTTTCTGTTGTGGTGGGATCCACCTAATCTGCATAGGTGACTACCAACTATATAAATAATGGTTGATACCGGAAGGAGAGGAAGAAGAAGAGAATCACGAGATCCAACTAGAGACTCTGATCGACTGCGACTAGTCAACACATTCTCCAGGAACGTCTTCCCAGAAATATACAGAAATACTATATGTACTTATTGTGTACACTTTCTTGTTATAATACATTCTTGTTCTAAGTACATTTTGTGTTGCATTATTATTCCATGCAATAGGCGAGATTCAACATTGAGTCAAGACTCAACAGTTTCATAGAAGGGAAAGATATCTGGTAACCCTTCTAAGAGGAAAGATTCTAAACTGCAAATGCTGGAACGGATACCACGGATATTAGTGAAAAAAAGGCTGAGGTGGGTAGGTAATTTTTTGTTTACTGGTTTAGTTGTATTTTTTTTTTTGTTGTATTTTCCATGAAAATTGTTTTGAGGAGAGAGAGAAAAGACCACCGTAATTGTCACTATCTGTCGTCAATGGTAATACAAACCAGCCAGAGCATGGCTGAGAACAGAGCATAGTGTGGCCTCAGGGTTGCCCACCGGAAATACATGCAGGAACACCTAGCCATGCACGACATGGCACTACAAATACCCCGGTATTATGCGACTGTTGATCAGAGCCCCCAACCACCAATCGGATGCCACAGCCAGCAAACTGCCAACACGGTACTCTCACAATGGAAAGTCACAGCCACTGATTAGTCCGATCACCAAAGACTTAAGAGAGTTAATTCACTGTGGCCCTGATAGAAAACAAAGGAGAACCGGTAAATCATATCCTGAATAGGAAACAAGGTATAAACCTCTACTCCTGTTTAACAGATATGGAAGGAGTTCGGGCTGAACGATAAGTGAGTCTGTCTATTCTTATTAACCAAAAGAAATCCTCTATAAATAATAAATTATATATTTATAATTTATAAATAATAAATTATATATTTATAATTATATTTATAATGAAAAACAAAAAGTGATGTTTCTATTCCAATCTATCATTGTATGTTTTATCCACGTGAAAATCGGATAGTAATTGAATTTGATGATAAGTGATGTCAAAGTTAATCGATATCCCAACTGACTCAGCTGATTTCGGAACTAAGTAAATAAATAAAATTGATAAAATTTGAAAATGAAAGCCAGTTATTTTCTTATCTTCAACGTGGATTGAAAGTAGTTTGACTATTTACAGTAAGAAAAGGAATAAATAGAAACAAAATTAAATAACAGACTAAAATCTCTTGGGGTTTTATGATAAACATTGGAAATTCGCATGACGATAAAATATTCTGTATGTAGTGTTTTTACACAAACACACACAAACGTACGCACACATACTCATCCGGTTTTTAAACATTTTTGTATTTCATTTTTTTTCCTACGGACATTATTTCACGACTGTGAGAAACTGAACATAAATTGTCCAATAACTTTTGAACACATTCGTGTTTCATAAGTGATTATCAAGGAGCTTTATTTTTGTCTTGATAGGGCTGTCCCTATGTGTATGAGTTTTCTTTGAATTTGCTAGATTTCTAGTGTCAAGTCTTCACCTCTCGGTGGGTTCCATCATGTTTTTATTTTCAAGTTGATACATACATACATACATATATATATATATATATATATATATATATATATATATATATATATATACATATATTGATCCTAGCTAGAGGCAACCGGACGTCTAACCACACTGATGAGCTGTGATACAGCGAAACAGTCTGACTATAGATGACTATATATATATATATATATATATATATATATATATATATATATATATATATATATATATATTATTTATCATTGTCATTTTTCTTCAAAAACATCTAGAGGATTAGCTTGGCAATTTCCAATCTGATAGGGGAAATAAAAAGTCACACCGTGCTACTGGTATTAGCCGCCAGACACAGTGGCTCGGATATAATTAGTTTCTTGGAATTGGTTAGGTGCTTAACGTACTGAGACCCACTGGAAGGGACATGCTTCCGTATCCAAAAGTAAAAGAAAGAACACACATTGTAAGTGTTTAAACGTTGTAAGAACAACGTCGGAAGAATCCAGGACATCAGCAACCAGAAAAAGGGTAATCGCTGAGCAGCTGAGATGTGTGATGTCTGAGGACAACCGATAAAATTCTTACGTGTTGAAGAGAGAGCGGTTCATAACGTAAAAGAACCTAAAGAACTATGTTATTGGACTGAAGTACTCGATGGACAAGTTCTTGCTTCCTGGGGAATCCGGCATGTTTTATTTCATCGCCACCACCAGGACTCGAACAGCACACAAAATCGCCACACCTGCAGTGATAGCAACGTGAGCAACGAGAGCTAGGATGCCATGCGGTTAACGTTACATTTTTAGAGTTTCACGTTCAAATATCAATATGTGTTTATATTGAATCGAGCAAGCGAGATCAATCAAGACCTTAACAATTCCATCAAAACTCTTTTCATTATCATAAGGTACACTATCATGTCCCCATCGACACATAGTTTTCCAGAAGGCCTAATTTGAATCTCTGGTCTATGTCGATGGTGAATATGTGCGACAATTCTTTTTTGAAAATATGATAATTTTTCGAATTAAATATCTTCATTTCTTTATATTGTAATTTGTTCTGAGTTATGTTTATATCTTTCATTTATTCATTCATTCTTTCTTTCTTTCTTTCTTTCTTTTTCGTTCTTTCTCTCTCACTCTCTCGCTATATATATATATATATATATATATATATATATATATATATATATATATATATATATATATACGAGGGTCATTCAATAAATATGGTGAATTTTTCGGTATAAGGACATCTAATACAGATAGAAGCTTACTTTTGTTTTCACCGTAGTCTCCCAGCACTGTCACACACTTTTCCCATCTGTGCACAAGCTTCCGTATTCTCTCAGAAATCCAAATCTTTGGACTGATGTCTCAGCCAGCCGCTCACAACAATTTTGACTTCATCGTCACGGTTAAACTTAGTACCTCTCGTGAACGCTTTCAAGGGACCAAACAGGTGAAAGTCTGATGGGGCAAGGTCTGGGCTGTAAGGGGGATGAGGAAGCAGTTCCCAGCCCAGCTCGTTGATGGTCTGCACCGTTTGGGCTGCTGTGTGAGGCCTTGCGTTGTCATTATGCAAGATGACTCCTTCTGACTGATGATGACCCCTGCGTTTGATCCAACAGATAAGCTCAAAATCCTTGCAATGTCATCCACTGTCACCCTTCTGTCAGACTGAATGAGGTCATTGACTGATTCGATCACCTCAGGAGACCTCACTTCTGTAGGCCTCCCAGGCCTGTCTTCATTCTCAACACTGCTCCGTCCTTCTTTAAACAATTTATCCCACTTGTAGACATTCTTTTGGCTGAAACTTGTGGCACCATACACAGTTGACATTCTCCTATGAATTTCAATTCGTTTGCACCCTTCAGCAACCAAAAATTGACCGCTGTTCAATCCTGGAGCATGCTTCTTGGTCGGCCATCTTTGTTAATCACGAAAACTCTCAAAGTTTTTATTAATCTGCAAAAGAAATTAAATCCATGTGAAAAAGAAGTAAAAAAAAAAAGAGTAAGCTTCTATCTGTATTAGAAGTCCTTATACCGATAAATTCAACTTATTTATTGAATGACCCTCGTATATATATATATATATATATATATATATATATATATATATATATATATATATATATATAGGATGGGATGGGTAAATTGTAGCCATTTTATATATGTAATTTCGTGCATTCGTGTTATTTTTTATTTCGTTGACTTCACAGTATAGTAGGGTCTGTTGGGCCCCATTTGTGAGTAAAAAAAACCCTATGATGCAATTCACTCAACCAGAAATTTAGAAACGGTACGTTGTACTGCTCGGGAATCGAGTCGGAGGATCCATTACGAACATTTCAGAGTGTTTGAGTGTCAATTTGAGGACAGTGCAGAGAATTTGGAAAGAGTTGTATGAGTTTAATGGTGATTACAAATGTACGGCAGCTCGATAAATTCACTATGGTTATTCTGATAAGAAAATAACTCTCGAATTTGTTGATGAGGTCCTCAGACTCAATACGGAGGCCTATATCAAATTCGTTCAGGAGGTAGTGCTGTCCTGGGTCAAGATGGTGGCTGCTAGAAGACCCATTGTCTAGCATCAGGACTCTAAACTTCCCACACAAGCAGGAGAATCCAGTCGTGGCTGTCAGATAATTTCTTCAAGCACATCACCCCTTAAATCTGGTGAACTATCTGCCCAGACTGCAACCTTTTTGATTATTATGCGTGGGGCGAAGTTGAGCAAGAATCAAAAACAAAGAAGGCGCATGCGCAAAATTAAATATATTAAATAGCGACAATTTACCCATCGCAACCTGTAGGTTAAAGAGTGGTGTATATTTAGTTAAAATTTGCTATATTTAATGAAAAGGGATCTCAATATCGGAAAAATCGTTTATAGCTATCGACAGTGTTGACATCGGAATCAACACTGCATAGTGACAGTCAGCTTCACGTTTCACTTGTTCTGAAGATTGTACTAAATAGTAAAACTGACAGTCCTATATCCACTCTCTGTACCCCTTTGTCACATTTTTCTACTCTCTCTATATTAACTATGCACACATCAACTTGCAATGATATATTTATATATAAACACATGCACACACGAATGTGCGTATCAAATAAAGATTCTTCAAAACATGCAGAAATAAACTGATGTTTAAATTTCAATAGTTTTCCCTAAATGTTATATTTCTTCTTTTCAAGACGACCTATACACACACACACACACACACACACACACATACACACACACACACACACACAGACATATCTATATATAATTTACAATCCGAGAAATTGTATAAAAACTAAATAACAGCACTCAAAAGAATTTCTAAATACACAAATATATATATATATATATATATATATATATATATATATATATATATATATAGTATTTACATTAGTCGGACTATTGTCCTCATCTTTGTCGCCATATTTGTCACAACGTTTCGGCCGTTGTACGCTCCGGCCTTCTTCAGGTGGTTGGAATTTCGAACTAAACCCTTTATTTCGATCACTGGGGTAGACTGTTCTAGTTCCACGAGCCATGTTTGATGGATGTCAGTTATCAGTTATCTCCTGGTAATTTTCCCTCTGAAAGTTCTCCACTGCCTGAACCGGGTATTGAACTCACACTCTTTGGGTCTGTCACTGGATCTAACCAACGCCTTTATCCACTGTGCCATGTGTCCTTGAGGACATATATATATATATATATATATATTATAAGAGTTCTCATGTTTCAAAAGCGAGAGCCGAGACCCTTAATATAATTTTTGAAATTAAGTTGAATTAAGGTGTCTGGTCTCGTTTCATCGTCAAGCGAACATTTAGGAATCAGCTATCTTGTGGTTAGCGCGTGTTTATAAGTATGGTCTCTTGCAACATTAGTTACTATGGAAACGGCTAGGGTCGGACATATTGTTTGGTGGTCGAAGAGTTAAGAGTTAATTTTTATCTACAGACCAGTCCCCTTCGGAAAGTTTATGTCAGGTTATGTTGGGGTCCCTATTTCAAGTCTGATAGTAGCGGTCGCCGTCTAGTTCGTCAAAAAAGGCATTTTATGGCCTTGCGGCAGGTCGTTAAGTGTCGAGAGGATTCTGTTTCATTATTATCTGTCTATTAATCTCTTTATTTATTTGTTTATTCAAATGGCTATTTCTTATACAAACGTGTTGAACTGGATTACAATTTGTATTTTTGACGACTTCACAAAGGGTTTTTCTATTAAATTTAATTAAGCTTTTATGAATTTTATTAAACTATAGAATTTATTTGTTTATCTGTTGTTGTTGTTTTTTTGTTTTTATGTTAATTATTTAATCCGAAAATTTGTTGATGTCGGCAAAAAACGGTTAACTCCTGCTTGACGATGAAATGAGACCAGATACCTCAATTCAATTTTAATAATTATATTGAGGGTCTCGGCTCTCGATTTTGAAACATGAGAACTCTTATGTAGCGAAGGAATCATATTTTTTTTTAAATATTATAATATAAGGTCTACTTCTGTATGGAGCACTGTCTTTTTAAAAATAAAAACAAAAATACTAAAGAACTACGGATTATTTACCTAACGTGTTCTTTCCTATTTTTCTGCATACCTGCACACACACACACACACACACACACACACACACACACACACACACTATATATATATATATATATATATATATATATATATATATATATATTGAGATTTACTTTTTCTTGATGACGAATTAATTTCCATATGTTAGTCTTAAAGTATAGAGGAATAGACAAAAAGAAATGAAAATCAATGCCTGTTGAGTGATAATTTGTATCTTTGGAAAAATTTTAAATTTTAAATTTAGTGTGCGATGTCGTTTGAACAGGAAGTTATTTTTTAATTTTAAATGATTTTCGTGTCGCATAATATAAAGTGAAGCCCAAGACTTTAAATCCATTTTAGAATTCCCGTTCCAGAATAAGTTATTTTGTTGATTATTGGTAGTTTTGACATAATATTAATAACTTGTAAGATCTGTAATCTTTGTATACAATTTGTTTTGGTGAGTATGATTGTGTTATTCCTGTGCCATTGTCTTATATTTTTTATAATTTTTCTATCTTTTATGTTACCGTATATCTCTTTGATTATAGTTACAAGTCAACCTACACTAAAGAGTTCTCAGCCAAAACTGTATACAGATACGAATGCCTCGTCTCAGAAAGACAGACTAAAACCATATATTCTCGTATAAAATTCTATCAACTGACTGAGGTGATTGCTTTTAGTTCTGATAAAGCTAAAATAGATCAAAGTGGGGCCTTATTAAGATATCCCAGAATTATCTGAATTCAAGTCTAACTCTTGCGTGAAATGATGACTGTTGATTGATCCAAAGTCACTATTTAGAAGACCCGTAATTCGGGAGCTTCACCTATTTATTCCAGATCGTATATTTTGCAATCAGTTACAACCGTCAATTTCGTGGTTTCCTTAACAAGTGATCTTTCATGACACAATGGATTATAGAGACGACATTTTCACTGGATTTCATTAATGCAATGAAATCTCAAACGAGAGCATCCATAACTAAATAAAACTATTTTATAGTGTTCGCCATCTATCTATCTATCGATCTATCTATCTATCTATCTATCTATCTATATTTCTTCATATCTATCTATCTATCTATCTATCTATCTATCTATCTATCTATCTATCTATCTATCTATTTCACATTTCTTGTATTCTCTCTACGTAATTTCATACCTATTACGTCTATGTCTTCCTTCAACAAGAACTTTTCAGAGTTTGCTTTTCTCTTGAAATGATAATCACTAACAAACCATTTTTTTTTTCTGATAAGATAAAATTCGTCATTTATTCCGGACATAAAAGAGCAAAATAAATGGAGAAATTTCTTGGTATATTTTTGGTCGTTGGTTCAAAATCCTAACGAGCAAGAAAACAACGTCGTTTTTCAGTTGTCCAAGTAGGCATTTTTAAAATCTTTCTTTTCTACTCTGCTTCCGTAATGTTCTGCGCATGCGGGAATGGAGAATTTAAAAATTGAGACATTCTAAAAAAGATCAATACAAAATATGCAGCATAGTACCCGTAAAAAATGATAAGATCATGCACGTATTGTTCAGCACTTCTGCCTTATTAGTTGTGTAATCTAAGAAAAGTGTTACTTGCCCACAAACGTAGATATACAAAGTGTTTTATACGAGGCTCATTCAATAAATAAGGTGAATTTTTTCGCTATAAGGTCATCTAATACAGATAGAAACTTACTTCTTTTTATTTTTAAACGTAGTCTCCCAGCACTGTCACACACGTTTCCCATCTGTGCACAAGCTTCCGTATTCCCTCAGCGTAAAAATCTTTGGACTGATGTCTCAGCCAGTCGCTCACAACACTTTTGACTTCATCGTCACTTTTAAATTTCGTGCCTCTCGTGAACGCTTTCAAGGGACCAAACAGGTGAAAGTCTGAAGGCGCAAGGTCTGGGCTGTAAGGGGGATGAGGGAGCAGTTCCCAGCCCAGCTCGTTGATGGTCTGCACCGTTTGGGCTGCTGTGTGAGGCCTTGCGTTGTCATGATGCAAGATGACTCCTTCTGACTGATGACCACTACGTTTGTCCCAGCAGATAAGCTCAAAATCCTTGCAATGTCATCCACTGTCACCCTTCTGTCAGACTGAATGAGGTCATTGACTGATTCGATCACCTCAGGAGACCTCACTTCCGCAGGCCTCACAGGCCTGTCTTTATTCTCGACACTGCTCCGTCCTTCTTTAAACAATTTATCCCACTTGTAGACATTCTTTTGGCTGAAACATGTGGCACCATACACAGTTGACATTCTCCTATGAATTTCAACTGGTTTGCACCCTTCAGCAACCAAAAATTGACCGCTGTTCAATCCTGGAGCATGCTTCTTGGTCGGCCATCTTTGTTAATCGCGAAAACTCTCAAAGTGAATGAAAAATAAAAAAGAGTAAGCTTCTATCTGTATTAGAAGTCCTTATACCGAAAAATTCAACTTATTTATTGAATGACCCTCGTATATGTAGATATTTGTTTAACTTTTGCATAATTTCTAATTTAAAAAATTGGAATTAAAAAGGAATTTATTGTAATTTCTAATTAATTTCTTGATATTTCTATGAAAAAAATATCGGCACAGCTGTCAGATGTTAAAATATAGTAGTAATTGAAACATGTTAGATGCGATTTTCATTGTTTGAAATTAATTTCATGCAACAATGGTATTTGAAGAAACAAACAAAATTACGGATCATTCAAAAAATTAGAAATAGTAAAAAAGAAAAGTGAAAAATAATAGTGAAAATAATAGTGAAAAATTTCACCCACACCCACTTGGTGGGAGTGGGTGAAATGCGAATATTTATGTAGTAATGACAAAGTACGAATATCACATGTTTAGAGTAGAACTATTCTGCACACTTAAATTGTGATTGGCTCTGTAGATAAATAAACGTTACAAATAGGTTTAAATATATGTATATATTAAAAATTACTTTTATTTATTATTTTTATTTATAGGAAATTAGCAAATTACAACCATTATTTAATTTTTTTAGTTTAATTTTAATATTCGAAAAGTATTAAACTATATTGACGCTTGTTTGTGAAATCAAATAACAGAACGTTTGTCGAAATTTGTGTTATTCGTTCTGTTTCACTTAATATTCAGTTATGTTAACCAAAGAAAAGACATGATTGTTTGCAAGAAAAAATACAGAAAGTTTCGATTTAATAACTTTTGTAGAAGAAGCATTAAGTGACTAGCGCAAATAATATCTGAAATTTGAAAGTATTTTTTTCTATTTGAGGGAATGTCACAACATCAATCTTTATTAAGCTTTCATACTCACTAATTAATGATAATACAGTAATATATAAAATATATAACATTTTTTTATAGCTTGCTGATAGATTTTCCTTGGCAAATACCAAGAACATCACTTTTTACTATTCCCGCCATAAAATATCTAAATGTCACTCAAGGTAGAAGGTTACTGAATAAGGATGTTGTAAGGACTTATAAAGAGGGAAGAAGAGGTTGAAAATTATGAGGATATGTTGGATAGATAATGGTTGACTCTTAATTTGATCCTGGAGGCATCCCATCCGTTCTACATTGCAACAGTTCTGGAAAATCCAACTGGAACTTCCTCCCTACCAATGGAATATGAAGCGAGTGAGAATCGGTCAACTCTCTGTGTGCGTAGCATGGCAGCTTCGAGGTGTGAAGTGCAAATTAGTTATAAATAATTCTTTATAGATTTTCTCTGTGGATGACGCAAGTCGACTCTTCCGTTGTGTAGATCAGTAAATGTATTACTTGATGTCTTCTATTGTCAGGGAAGCTCCAAAATATTGTATCTTATAAAAATCTGTTTATATAATATCACAGACATGATTTATTAAGTAAATATTCATTGTAATGATTGCATATATAAACCATATCGCTTTTCTCTGTGTGCCGTATTCCTTCAGAATGTTAGCGACCACGGCCCTCTACAGCTTCTCGGCTTTTGTTGCTCTTAGAAGTACATTGGTCGTTATGGCTTTTCTTTCTATTACTTGATCCTTTTTCAGAATGGTCAAGTAGGTTACTTGCTGCTTTTCTCTGCCTCTCTGAAATTTGATATGTCTTGTGTGTGTTGACTTTTCCAAACTTTCTTTCCTCGTTATGTATTCCAAAAATATCAATTGTCGCTCTGTAATTGTTAACACTAGTTTATCTGAATTTCCCATTCTTAAAGATTCTTCATTTGTCATTCCCCTTACCTACGGTATTCTAAACGTTTGTCGGCTAAACCACACCGCCGTTGTCTTTTTATTGTTTTTACATTTATGACGAAATTGTTTTGCTTCCATATAGGATAGTAAACATAACAGAAAAGTTTGGCAATCTTTCCATTGTTTCTAATATTTTTCGATGTCTTACTACTTGACCAAGTTTCTGAAAGCCAGTTAGACTTTTCATCGTCTGTTACAACACGACACGGATAAGTAAATTGTTACTTCCAGTTTAATACTGCTCCAAGTCCTGTTCATTATAATTCTAATTAGTAGTTTTGTTAGTTGGCTTATACAACCCTTTATTGGATGGAATTAGGATTCGTTCATTCACTTTCCCAGAAAAGTCAGATTTACGAGATAAAAAAGTTCTACTTGAATGATTGGCACAACGCAGTCTTCCTTTTCTCCTTCCTTTTCTCTTTTCTTTTCTCCTTTTTCTTCTTCTTTTCTCTTTCCTTTTCTTCTTTCTTTTCTCCTTTCTTTTCTCCTTCCTTTTTCTTTTCTCCTTCCTTTTTCTTTTCTCCTTCCTTTTTCTTTTCTCCTTCCTTTTTCTTTTCTTTTCCCTTTTCTTTTACGCTTGCTTTTCTCCTTCCTTTTCTCCTTTTTCTCCTTCCTTTTCTCTTTCCTTTTCTCCTTTCTTTTCTCTCTCCTTTTCCCCGTCCTTTTTCTACTTAATTTTCTTCTTTCTTTTTTCGTTTCTTTTCTCCTTTCTTCTCATTTTACCATATGTCATAATAATAATTATGTCTCGCCTTACGAATGGATTATCCAAATTTCCCATACGAAACTACGCATAATTCCATAGTTTAAAATCTATGATCCTCATTTTATTGTTACAGAATATTTCGGTTGATATTTCCGCGGTATGTTGCGTAGTTTCTTCTTATTTTCTCACCAAAACCAGAACACAAAAGTTCAACAGAATCATAGGACCGTGTGTTAAGGTTTCGTGATATTGATAATGTGAAAATAGACGAAAAAAATAATGTCGCTAAAATTAATAAAGTACATAATGCCGTTGCTAAATTTCTTTTCATTGGTTTAGCATTGTGCCGAAATTTACTAATGCCAAGGTAAAAGTCCGAAAATATCTAAAGTTATCTATAAATGGCCCAAACTCCAAGAATCAATAGATAGATTATTTTTAAAAAGTGAATTGATCAGAAGGTTTTTATCAAAAATATTTACCATCTTGATTAGTTCATCGGATTTTGTATATAGGCCCATATGCAATTATTCCTAATGTCAAGTTGACAATGGGGTTAATAGCAGCTGTGTATCCTACTGCCCAAGTATGTCAAATATGGGGTACAAATAGTTATTGAATAGGCTTCAATTATTCATATTCTTCCTTTCGGCAATAATCGTTGCGTGCCACAGAAGAAAACACATTTATGTCGTTTCTGGCGATAAGGAAGAGAAGCGCCGAGAGAAATCGTTCAAAATGAGAATCTGAAACATTAGGCGATATTACAGAGAAAATGTCTATCAGTTATTTTCTACCAACTTTGGTCAATTTACGATGACCCAGCAAACTGATTTCACTACTGTGTAGTGACTTTGATGCACAATGGGTGGTCTTTACTAAAACTAAGCTTAGTAAGTAACTTATGAGAAAAAAAAAGACATTTCTTTCGTCTTGATGACTTTACTCAAAATTCTCAACGTGTGAATAATATCTTTCTGTAATGAGAACGTTAAAAACGACCCACCTCGTTATGCGAATATTTTCGCATGTAAAAATCGGTTTGAAGAAATAAATTGTTTATAATCATATTTAATGAAAAATTACCGTGATTTGATCGGAAATTTTGAATAAACCGATTAAATAAGAATGGAAATTTCTGCTGTAATTGGCTCGTTGTCCTAAAAATTTAACAAATTTATTACCGATTTTATTGTGTACGCCTACAAATGGGTAATAATACTGGTTACGTCAATTTAATCTTGTAATGAAATAAGGCGACAGGTGAAGAAAGAGAGACATTAAGTCTAAAGAGGAAAAGAAATAGAGATTAACAGAGAGAAAGGAGGGAAAGGCTAAATTAGAGAGATAGAAAAAGAAAAAGAGTGGCAAAGAAACAAAGAGTGAGAGGGAAAGATTAAAATATATTATGTTGAGTTTAGATAAATTCTTTTCGATTATAGTTGTGATAGAGTTAGTGGGTCGAATAATATTTTATATAAATTTTATATATATATATATATATATATATATATATATATATATATATATATATATATATAAACAATATAGAAATAAGAATCAAAGAGAGTGAGAGAGAGATACATTCTGACATACACAGGGTAACACCATGCAAACCACAATATTTGAAGAGCAACATTAATATCTTGATATTATGTAAGAACCATGTAATTACAACTGTTATGGTCCAGGTTCCTTGTACCACGGTGATGGTCCAAGGTAGAACCAATGAAGAATATATCTTACAAACAGAAGTATATACAAAGAAGTAGAAGTATTAGTAATGACTATCAGATTTGGTTAGAGTGAACTATGTTGTCTCGACAAGTATCGCTATTCCAGTGTTCTTACAGTAATCGTCGGACTCTGTCTCTGACTCACTCTGTCTCTGACTCACTCTGACTCTGAAGTATTTAGTGTCCTCCCCACGAGGGACAGATGTGGCACAAGGCCGGGTTTAAAGTGGGGTACCCGAGACCGTAGGCTCGGCCAAAAATAGCCCGTAGATCCCGTATACACGGGATCGGGTTGATCAACCTCCCCGAACGAGGCTCTGG
Source organism: Acanthosepion esculentum (assembly GCA_964036315.1). Taxonomy (NCBI): domain Eukaryota; kingdom Metazoa; phylum Mollusca; class Cephalopoda; order Sepiida; family Sepiidae; genus Acanthosepion; species Acanthosepion esculentum. The sequence continues at coordinate 3,196,597 of OZ038485.1, read as the reverse complement.
GTCATTATTTGACTTTTGTCACGTCCGTATATATATATATATATATATATATATATATATATATATATATATATATATATATATATTGTCGTGTCTTTAAGCAAGTTATATATATATATATATATATATATATATATATATATATATATATATATATACACATATATATATATATATATATATATATATATAGTTTACGAAAAACTAGGTAAACCGTATGGGTAGACTAAAGGAGGATAAAATCCAGAGAGCTCAATGTAAATCAGAGCTAATAATAGTTTTTCGTTTCAATCTTTGGAAGCAATGTCTGATGATCCGCGGTCCTTTAAAAGGGCTGTGGTGAAATAGTTTATTCCATGGAACCTCAAAGTGGTCTGTTTTTATTTTTATTTAATATATATATATATATATATATATATATATATATATATATATATATATATATATATATATATATATATATATATAAAATGTATATATTTGTGTGTGTAAGAGAGAGAGTGAATATGCATAATATCGCTAGCAATTAAGATATGTCCGTAGAGAAATGAGGACTGCCAATGCCAGGAATAATATTGTTATATGATAACAAGATGTCTTTTATTGTTTTAGAACAATTTTATACATGTCAGAGCAAGTTTGTTACTTTCAGGCGTTTCTGTTTCCGGAACAGATTATTCTTTCTGCATAATAATTCTATTTGTAGAGTTCAATAAAACAAGAAGAGGCGCCAATATGACGAGAAAGGGCATCAGAGACCATCTTGTATTCCTCCTGTTTTATCTAAATATCGTTTTTTTTTATATTATTTACTGAGGCTTACGAAATCTTATATAAGTGTCTGTAGGTGTTTAACATTGAGTTTCATCTGATGAGTTCTTCGATTTTCTGCAGGTCTATAATTCATTTGATAAGGACACTTCGATGTGGTGTAATGGTTTACCAAGCTTGTCTCGCTAACTCAATTACAATTGAGTGGTGAATTCGATTCTCACTTGCAGCTCTATACTTTCGACCTTGTGCCACATCTAAGATACGCTTAGTAAATCGCCAAAAGACATTTGATGGTGTTTCTGGTATTTTCCTTTTCTTCTCAAATTCTTCAGCAATGTTTACCTTGGAGGCATTTTCTCGGTGTTTTCTCAGACTAATTATTCGGAGAATGCTTGCTCAATTTATTTCCTATAAAACTGATATCGGCAATTAACAGAATTGCAGGATATTTCCGGGAACGAAACAAGCGAGGAATTCTATCTTTACCTAATTTGAAATATATTGGTCGTTCAAGTTCTCTCTCTTTCTCTCACCCCCAAACACGTACGTATATAAATATAAGCACATAGATATATACAAAGTAATCAAAAAGTCTCTTTTTTGATTGATTAGATAAAAAACAGACATATAGCAAGTTTGACATACTGTTAGTCCTCAAATTAATCCTCATCGGCATCCAGAACTTTTTGCCAATGTGCCATCAGTTGCGCTATGTCCTAGCGATAAAAATCAGATTTCTTGAACGCAAGGTTTTCCCCATGAAGATTGTTGTCCAGAGAATGGAAGAGATGGTAATCTGTTGGAGGGTGGGGAAGGTCAGTGAGTAAGATGCATGGCGCAATGTATCTCAGCAAAGTCGCCGTATGGTATCCCTGGCTACCTGCACCATATGCGGCCTGGCATTGTCATGAACGAACAGTACACCATTGCGATTAACCAATGTTGGTCATTCTGCATCAGTTCCCTTTGCACACGTTCCAACGGCTGCGAGTACAGGTCCACAATGACGGTTTATCAGTTGGTAGCAGCTCATAGTGTACCACTTTTTGACTAGTCCACAAAATACAGAACATGATCTTGCGTGGATGTAGAGGTGGTCTTGCACAGGGTCCCGTTGTGACAACTTATGTCTGAGAGTGTCTGAGAGTGTCATGCGGGATACATTTTTGTAACAGGTGTGCACTCGATCAAATATGGGTACGTTGCGTTGCCAAGAATGCAATGAGAAACAGGCTGACATTCGCTGTTGATTGTTGACTTCCGACAGTGCGTCAGGTACCCAGTTGCTCAACTTGTACGCTTTCTCTATGCGCTGCAGGAGAAATCTAATTGTTCGAGCAATAACCTGAAAGCGTTCGGCAAGCTCACCACAGGTTTGCTTGTTGTCCTCTTTTATGGCCAGGGCCTCATCACTAAGGACCTGTGGACGACAAGTGCAGTGTTTATCAGAAAGGGGGACAGATCTCCCGACCTGAACTTCTGGAACCAATGCCTGGCGGTGCGTTCACTCGCTGCATTATCCTTAAAGGATTGACATATTTGGCAACTTGATGCATTTTGCGGATAAACCCATCTTGAAGTCCTAAAGCAGACAACACCGAACGAGCTGCTTTCACAGCGCTATGTTCTTTCCCCGCTGCTCGAGCTAGGACGGATGTGTTGGCACAACGCACCTGCGTTGATCAAGTGCAATCAATATGTTTATATGACGTCACATTGAGTGAGTTGAAATCGATTCCATCAAACATAAGAACATCGGAATTAAAAATCAGTTCCGTATTTATACACAAAACGATCAATGAAATCGAATGTATTGTCATTGGAAAGTAATTTGGAATAAAATGTTTGATATATAAATATATACATAAAAAGAAATGTTTGATATATATATATATATATATATATATATATATATATATATATATATATATATATATATATGTGTGTGTGTGTGTAACGTAAATCATTCAAACGAAAAACAAATACTGAAGCTAATTATATGGCGATTCTCGCCATATAATTAGCTTTAGTATTTGTTTTTCGTTTGAATGATTTACGTTACATAAATTGAATACGCACTACAAAACCGATATTTATATATACATACATATATATATATATATATATATATATATATATATACATATATATATATATATATATATATATATATATATATATACATATATATATATATATATATATATATATACATATATATATATATATATATATATATATATATATATATATATATATATATATATATATATTTAAGTACAGGATTGGTATATATTAAAAAGTATATAAGTATAGGATTGGTATATATACACACACACACATATATATATATATATATATATATATATATATATATATATATATGTATATATATATATATATATATATATATATATATATATATATATATGTATATATATGTATGTATATATATATATATATATATATATATATATATATATATATATATATAAGTACAGGATTGGTATATATTAAAAGCGTGCTCAGTATAAAGTAGAGCAATTATTATTTATTCAAAAATTATAAAATATGCCTGTTATAACATCACTTCAAAAATAGCCATTTTGTTTCAAGACTTCTGGTGTCAAGTGATGATGTTGATTTCAAAATAAAGAATTTTTGGGAAAATTCAAAACCAAACAAATTCCTTTCAATAGGAGAAACATTGTTACGTAACCTATGATGATCAATCAGATTACAAGTATATGATAATTAAAAATACGTGACAATTTATTCTAAATACAAACCATTAGTGTATTAAAGTTAATGTCAGATTAATCTAGAAACCAGCATAATTAAATAATTAATTTCTTATTTCACAGGAACATTAAAATTAAAAATTTGAAATTCTACATTTAACCGAGCATTACGTTTAAAATATTATAAAATTATTCAAAATGGAAAGGGGGAAGTATATATATATATATATATATATATATATATATATATATATATATATATATATATATATATTGTCATCCACAGACAGAATGTTTCGCTGTATCACAGCTCATCAGTGTGGCTAGACGTCCGGTTGCCTCTGGCTAGAATTGAAAACCGGCTCAATTCGCGTCAGTCGGAAATTTTACCCTGAAGCCGTTGGCGCACGGCAGAGAAGAAGGTGAGTTTAAGCGTATTTATTTTTAGATAAACACACAGTGACTGAGAGAACTCGATTCGATTTACCGAAGAGTCTTGCATTATTAGCCGTAATAGTCACTGTTTACAAACACACACATCGTCCCCAGAGAGCTCAACCGAAATAAATTTTTCAGGAGCATATGAAATGTGCATATATACATATACATATATATATATATATATATATATATATATATATATATATATATATATATATATATATGCACATGTCATTAAAAACGACTGACAAATTTCTCGTGCGATTATTAGATCGCACGAGAAATTATATAAAAATTATATTATAATTATAATTATATACCTTGTCAGTCGTTTTTAATGAAATGTGCATGAAAGAAGGATTGCTGCCTAAATACACAGATTCTGATTTCGGTTCCACATACACACGCAGGAAAAAAGAATAATACTGGATTTTAAAGTTAAATACATATAAACTAGGGTTAAATAAAGACTTGGGTATTTTAAATCTTTATAAATATTTCAATAGTTAAACAAAAAATGTTTGTTAGATATAGTTAAAAAATGTTTTAAGCAACATCTAAAATATTACTACAGTTATATTTACGTTAGAAATATTCAAACACAGTTGCATTCCATATCACGCGACATCCGCGTCTCGTGACGGACGCTACTTAATGTAAACAAACTTCTGAAAACAGCCATTTCCGATGAAAGATCAGGGTCGATCTGAAATATCAAATATATATATATATATAAAATATAAATAAATACTTTCACAAAAAAACATTAAATTTTTTTCATTTGCAACTTTTCAGTTGTTTTATATATATATATATATATATATATATATATATATATATATATATATATATATATATATATATATATATATATATATTAATTTAAAGAAAAACTGACCACTTTAAGGCTCCATTGTAATAATTTTTTTCACCAGGGAATTTTATTTTTCTCAGGATCTTCAGACTTCACTTTCCAAAGGTGAAACGAAAAATGAATTTAAATTTTTTTCTTTAAATTAAATTATTCGCTCTGAATTAACATTGATCTCTCAGGATTTCATCCTCCTTGGGATTATCCATACGGATTACCAAGATTTTCGTTATATATATATATATATATATATATATATATATATATATATATATATATATATATATATATATATATATATATATATATATATATTATTATTATTATTATTATTATTATTATTATTATTATTATTACTGTTCTTAGCGATGTGTCAATTTATCCGTTAAATTCAACGTTGAAGTAAAAAGTATTTACGATCGCTACAAATATTAGATTAAGTCTGAATTCTGATGCAAGGTTGGATAGGGAAATGGATGATACAAATGACGCGACAGACACATTCGCATCCTAATACACAAACACGTTTAATATAATTAAATATATACAAACGCAAATATAAGAACGACACCGAAAATAGAAGAAGAAAACGAAAAACAAAGAAAACTTCAAAAAGTAACAATAAAGGATAAAAAGAAAAGAAAAGAAAAGAAAAAGAAGAAACAAACAAATAAAAAACAAGCAAAAGAAAATTAAATCAGGCTCAAGTATAGCAAATACAAGCAATCACACAGCTGTATCGATATACAAATAAACAAACTCATAAAGATTCAAGAATAAATAGACTAATAATAAAACAACAGAAACTATCAAAATATTACATGAACAGACATAAGAGCAAGAACTAGCGTATCGACGATGCATCCATATACAGAGTTGAAATACGCATATCAAGCGATAAACAAAGTAAAGAAAAAAAAAGACATATATACATAAACACTCCTATAAACAAACACACACAAGCGCATGCATATACAATAAACCCGAACAACTAAACTTACAAGTCCAAATAAAATACTTACACACAAAAAAACGGCATATAAACAAAAATAAGAACACAGTGACGTGCTCACATATACACAAATATATGCAATAAATACACACAAATATACACACAAACACACACAAGTATAAAGATATATATAAAAATATTTATAAACATAAACATATATACCCACATATATAAATACATATACACATAAACTAACACATAGACACACATACGCAAATACATGCATCCAAATAAATACAGCCATATATAAACAGAAGTAAAATCACGTATACTAACATACATCCATACATACACGCTTACCAAGCCAACCATAATGAATTCAGAGTCCATGCAAAATTAATGCATAATGAATTACAATTATTGAATATCAGCTTAACAAACTTTTAAATAAATTTTTTATTTTTAATTTCGCGCAGGTGTGTTGTTTGTTTCTGATTTTGTCGTCTGCACGTTATAGTAGGGTCAGTTGGGCACCGTCTATGAGAAAAACAGCGAAGATCGAATAAGAACATTTCAGATCGTTTGGGTGTCAATCTAAGAACAGTGCAGAGGATTCGAAAAGAGTTGAATGAGTTGAATGGTGATTACGAAAGTACCGCAGCTCGGTATATTCACTAAATACTGAAAAGAAAAAATCTACCGAATTTGTTGTTGAGGGCCTCAACATGGTGGCTGTTGAAAGACCCAATGTCTGACAAAAGGACTTTGCATCATGCCACACAAGCAGGAGAATCCAGTAAAATTGTCAGACAATTTCTGCGACCATATCAACCATTACATCTGGCAACCTAAGTCCCCAAACTGCAATCCCAATGATTATTATGTGTGGTGCGCAATTGAACGAGACCTTACTCCTTGGAACCCTTAAAGATAAACTGAAAGCAAGGATTATGTCAGCGTTCACCGACTTAATTAAGAAGATCCTCCAAATGAGTTGCAGGAGATTCCGAGATTTTCTAGGGACCGTTGTTGAAGCCAATGGCGATTTTATTGAATAAATTTACACTTTAGTATTTCAAGACAGTTTTGTGTAATTTTGGTATATATATATATATATATATATATATATATAGCTCTGATAAACCCATTCTTGCTGTAACACTCTCGCTTGTATATGTTTGTATTACTTTTTCTGTTAATATATTTGTTTAACTCATTTCCTCTTTTGTGTCTTTATTTCTGGCCCTAACAAGGCCACAACGACTTGGCGACGAGGACCCTTAAGGACCCCTGAAGACCCCAAAAGGACTACGTGGAAATTTTCAATATTAGTTCTACTTAACAGTACTTGGCAATCCAGAAAAGGAAACCGAACGGAAAAAAGTGTAACTAAATTACACTGAACTTTCTGAGAATTCATGTCTCAGAGGAAAAAGAGCACTCGTGATTCACTGAGTGAATAAGAAACTAAAGTTATTTCGTTTTTTTTTGTTTTGTTTTTTTTAAAGGAAAGGCTTGAACTTCAAAAGCAAATTGAAGAAAGTCTCGCATTACAAAAACAAACGGAAATCAGACAACAAAAACTTGAAGAAATTCTACATCAAACTGAACAAAAGCAAAGAAACTTACTTGAACTGAAAAACAGGGAGCAAATTAATGAGAACGAAAATGCGTTCTCGCAAAACACGATCTGGGGTGCAATAGACAATTTTGCATATTCTCCGGACGAGGATATAATTTTCGCTTCCTATTTTAGAAGGTAAGAGTGCGCGAATTGAGCAGACTCTAAGAAGGTTCGGCTACTACTTCGAAAACTAGGCACCATGGACCACACCAAAGTATATTTTACCCTGTAAAAAAGCGAACTGACATTTATCGAATCGGTTAAACTTCTTACAGAACATTTAGTCCTTCACTTTTTCATAAGAGATGGAAGTTTATGAACCTAACCAGAAAGGATAGTGAAGATTACACTACCTTCGCATCGGTCGTGAACAAGCATTTTGATGATTTTAAACTGTCAGAATAGAGTTCGAATAATTCCAAGTGTCTGATATTTGTTCATGGACTGGTTTCATCTAAAGACGCTGAAATTAGACGTAGAGTTCTGATCAAATTGGAAAACGAGTCAAATCTTACGCCAAAAAAAAACAAACACACAAAACCGAATGAACAAGACGGGTTAAACATTAGGAAATACATGCAAGTACAAATCCTAAATAAAAATATCAAATTACAGTTGGATTCTGGGTCAGATTTGACAATCATAATTCTACACCCTTGGAAAAAGTTGGGAAAACCAACCATGTTAAGATCTAATAGAATGGCGAGGTACGTGACAGGGGAGAAAATCAAGTTTGAGGGAGAACTTATCACAAATGTAACTTTTCAGAGAAGGGCGTACGTATTAAAGAATACAGAAAATGTATTTGGCACCGACTGGATGGAGAAATTTAAGATATGGGACATGCCAATTAATTCATTTTGCCAAAAACTCGAAAACCTGACCACCAAGGCAAAATATTTAATAAAAGATTTAAAAGAAACTTTTTCGGAAGTTTTTTTTGGCGGGGTGGGGTTCTTGGTCGGTGTAATAAGATGACGGCAGAAATCGAGTTAAAAGATGACAACCAGCCAGTGTTTAAGAAAAAAAGAAATGTGCCTTTCGCCTCTTTACCACTATGTGAAAAAGAAGTCGAAGGAAATCCTGGTCTGAGCCGATTTCTCGACGGGGCTTAATACTGTACTCAAAGACTATCACTATCCTTTACCAAGACCGGAAGAAATTTTCGCGAAACTAAATGGAGGAAATATTTTTTTTCAAAGATAGACCTCAGTGACGCATATCTTCAAATACCGGTCGATGACGAATATTCTAAGTTGCTCTGTATCGACAACCATCGTGGTTTGTACAAGTTACAACGTCTTCCTTTCGGGATCAAGGTCGCGCCGGCAATCTTCCAACACGTAATGGACAATATGCTGACGGGTCATGACTTTGTGGTTGCATATTTGGACGACATATTAATAAACAGCCAAAATGTAGAACAACACAAGGAACATGTTCATAAAGTCTTCTCAAGAATTCAGAAGTACGTGTTCAAATTGAAAGAATCCAAATGCGACTTCTTTATGGAGAAGATTAAATACTTGGGGCACATTATCGACAAAGATGGCAAAAGTCCAGACCCAGAATGGGCTACCGCAATCAAGGATATGCCAGCTCCCGAAAACGTCTCTTCATTACAAAGATGCTTTTAGGATTGGTAAACTACTAGCAAGTGTTTATACCTACTATGCACAACTTATGTTCTCCTCTAAACGAACTTCTGAAAAAAGTCAACCAGTGGACACCTGAATGCCAGGAAGCATTGGTCAAAAAGATGTCTTGATGTCGGACTTGTTTCTCACTCACTATAATCCAGTCCGGGACATTATATTTGCCAGCGACGCGACAGGATTGCAGCATGTATTCTGTACAAGATGCCAGATGGATCTCACAAACCAGTTGCTCACGCGCCGAGGACATTTCTTCCTGCAGAGAAGAACTATTCCCAAATTAAGAAAGATTTGTTAGGGATTATTTTCGCAGTAACGAAGTGTCTCCTGTACATTCACGGTAGACACTTTACATTGCAGACGGGCGATAAACCAACACTTACTATTTTCTGTTCGAAAAAGGTCTGCCTGTGCATACATCAAATAAACTACGGAGATGGAGAATAATCCTCTTAAATTATAACTTCAAGATGGAGTTCCTACCGTCTAAAAAACTCAGTCATGTCGATGGACTATCTAGATTAATCCCGAAACACAGGGAACCTCTGCAAGATACTGTGATTGCTTCTCTTCGAACAGGAGAAATTAAAACCACATTATGCAACACAGTAAGGGAACTCCCTGTAACTCTCGACCAAATCAAACAAGTATCTCTAAACGATGGCAAACCAAAACCCAAATTCGTAAAAATGATCAACAGACTTCAGATATTTTCTCCCTATTTGACGAAGTACAGCTATATGGTGAGCGAGTCGTCATTCCCACATTGCTACAAAGAAGAATTCTGAAAGAGTTCCATGCAGGCCACCTAGGGATTACAAGGATGAAAAGCCTTATGCGCAGTTACTGGCCGAACATGGATAAGGATATCAGAAACATCGTAAAATCCTGTAAAGGCCGTTTCTTGGCAGCTAAGGCATCCATAATCAAATATAGTCCTTGGCCTAAAACGGACCGACCATGGTCGCTAATACATATAGACTTTACAGTCCCGCTGGACGGATTTTATTATCTCTAGTTTTTTAGAAATGACCCAAAATCCTTATATGTAGAAAACACACTACAGAAGTTAAAATCAATTTCCTCCACAAACTGCTAGATTGGAGTTAGTCGATTGTCTAGTGTCCGAGAATGGGACACAATTTACATCCGACGACTTTTGTGAGACCTTCCAGATCAATCATATGACGATCGCCCCATATCACCCAAGGTCCAACGGACAGGCTGAACGCTTCGTTGATACGCTGAAAAGAGCCCTGAAGAAAGCTAGGGACATACCCACAAAAAAAACCTACAACGTTTCCTTCAGGTGTATAGAATTACGTCAAACGACAACACACCAATATCATTACCACCAGCTGTGGTAATGTTTGAGCGTAAAATCAAGCTTGTGTTAGTCAAGGTACTCCCCAAACAAACAAATCCCTGACGAAGGAACACTGTACCAAAAAAAACACTATCAACCAGGAGAGAAAGATTTTTTTCCGCATGTTTCTTGGTAATAAATCTTTCTGGGAAATGGATACAATTGAGAAAAGAGTAGGATATATGATCTACATAATTAAAGGTCCCCAGTTTACCCACAAGAGACATTTGAAGTAAGGAAACGCATGTCGGACGATGCTGACAGCAGTCCTCCTGAAGAAAAAGATGTCATGGATGTCATTTACGATACATTTGGCATGACAATACCTCAAGCGGCCCCGGAGCAATGTCACCTAAAGAGGAAAAGGAAAATGACGGACTTATTCATCCAAAGAATGAAAGGTATTGAGACTCCTGCGGAGTATATACTTAGGAGGGGGTGTTATGGTAATTTACCCACGCACTCATGGAGTCTCCCAGTTATAAATATGAGCAGGTACTGACTTTTGGAGAGGGAAATTTCCTACAGTCAGCTCTGACAGTGGAACCGAATATTCTTGCTGTAACACTCCTGTTTGTATGTTTGTATTACTGTTAATATATTTGTTTAACTCAGTTCCTCACTTGTGTCTTTATCTCTGGCCCTAACAAGGCCACAAGAATATATATATATATATATATATATATATATATATATATATATATATGCCTTGTACATAAAACTCATAGTTGTACTACCGATGTTGTTTATTTATTATTAATACACACACACACACACACACATATATATATATATATATATATATGCATATAGTGATTTTCTAACATTAGCTTCGAATTATAGGGTACCCAGTGTGCATTGCTTGAAGAGGGTCACGAAAACAGAAACCCGTGTAGCAGAATTATGGGAAATAGAGTGTAATGTATATTTTAAAATAAAAAATAAACATTTCAACCTAAAACTTTTGCGGTTTATCTTCTTTTTAACATATATATATATATATATATATATATATATATATATATATATATATATATATATGCAGGGTAATTATTGGAAAGCGCTCAATATCAGTGATAGAGCTAACATATTTAGTTGGATTGATGTATGTTTGTGATCCTGGGTTTCACGCTTTTGCGATCGTCAGACAATCTAATTAATTTTTAAATTTTGGATTTATGTATTGTTGCGTATATCGGTGTTTTTATGGAAGTGGGAGGGGAAACTGTCGTTGGAACACGACTCGTACGTAAGCAGACATACATGCATGCACGTTCACGCATTGCAGCTCACACAAACATATATGAACAGTGTGGTACTGGGCATATATGTTCATCCATGTGCCGCTGCGAGCATACCTCCGCGATTGCTCGCTGTATTCAATGTTGGATTGTGTAGCGAACTTCTTTCTTCTGTCGCAATGTTAACGCGCAGACTGCTCGTCTATTTTGTTCGCGGAATAATGTTTTCTTGCACACACACTTGTATACCTACGGACGCGCTTTCACACACCTTCTATCCGTCTGTTCTTTAATCTTAATATGGGGGGTGTGTAAGACTATGGTAGGGTAAACATTAATCAGTTTGTCTGACGATCGCAAAGACCGTAAATCCAGGGTCACAAACTCATATCAAACCAACTAAATACACACACACACACACAAACACACACACAGACACACATATATATATATATATATATGTGTGTGTGTGTGTGTGTGTGTGTAAGTGTGTTTGCATGCAATTATTATCTTTCCACCTTGCAATCTTTATATATATATATATATATGTGTGTATATATATATATATATATATATATATATATATATATATATATATATATATATATATATATATATATAATACAGAGGTTGAGCAAGAATTAATGGATTGGTTTACAATGTTCTGCTTGGAAATCGGGCAATGAATAAGAATTGATGAGTCCCGAATGAAAATATCAATCTTCAAGCCTCGCTACACATTTGCTGCCAAATTGTGAGTCACATCCGCCTCTTTAGTTGTAATTCGACTTTTCTTGTTTTTTCACTTTTACATCGACTAAAACGTTTCGCTTATTCTTGGATTGTTGCGCCATTGCTCCGGTCATTTCTTTTTGCGCAATTATTTGATCAGAATTCCGTTTCACTGTTAGCTTTCTTCCTTCATTCTTTTACATCTGTTTTTTTAAAGTCTCTTAATCAAGATCGACATCTGAGATTGTAATTTATGATGAGGAACGAGTATTTAGCCGATAGTGACTCTTCTCTTGCGTGTTATTCTGTATAAGTATATTTTCCTGCCTGAACCTCTGAATATTGATATGAGCATTACAGACGGATATACATACTTCTCTGTAGTTTCGTCTAACACAAGGACAGAAGAGAGATGCATTGGATAAAAATCGAGGTCACAACATAGTAACGATCTGTTAAACAAGCATATAAAAACTTGTTCGTCATTTGGCGCACATATCTATCGACTTTTCACGAAAGCTATAACAAACACAGGGAAGACAATAACAGAATTGGAAAGAATAAGTTTTCAGCTACAAAATCCTATTTTCCCAGGTTTTCCTAGTAGTGATCACGTGATCAGAAAGATGTCGTCCATTTTTATCGGCTTAAATTTGGGTGGATGCATTTTTTGTTCTTTGTAAAATTCAGCAACTGGCAGTGGGTAAATTTTTGATGAAACACATTCATGTGAAGCCATTTTGCCAGACTAACATTCAGCTGCTATTCGCAATAAGGTTAAAATAGGGTTATTGGCGAGAAGGTTCAGTTTTTACTCCCATGCAACCAAAATCAGCCTCTGACATAATAAAATATATATTGGAAAACTAAAATTTAATGAATGAAACTAAATCATATTTTTTCTGCAGGATCGTATTGCTTTTGTTTTCAGAAATATCAATAAGAATTTGTTTAGAATCTTAAAACGGAAGGTTTTGGATGACCGTCTGGTTTAAATTTCGATAATCTGATAGAGTTATAAACGGTAACTTTAACCGATCACTAAACAAAAGTTACAATCTACCGTTCTGTACGTAAAAATATGGTTTCTGGATTTGATCAAATGACGAGGTTGGTTTCTAACTCAGGAAAAAAACCAGTAGTAGATAAAATTGTGTAAGGGGAATAATATTTTAATTTGTTTGGTAATGAAATAAATGTTTTTAAATTAAATAAGAAAAAGTTTATTTAATGAATATGAATTAGTATTTTTATTTTAATGAATTAAAACTGTTTTTTATATTTGGTCTGTGTCATCTCGACCAAATACTAATAAGGAGTAATTATTTTAAATTAGTATTTAGTTTTATTGATAACATTCCAAGGAAAAGTATTTTTTAATAAAATATAAGTAATATTTTAATTCATTGTTTTTTTAAATTTTAATCACTAATGTTTTGATCAATAAATTTGATTAAAATCAAGAGTTGAATAAATTTAAAATATTTTTTTATAGGGAATAATACTGAAATAATTATTTATTTTTTATTCACACAAAACCCTTCAGTCATTGATTAAATATAAGAATAAAAACCGAAAACAGTTGTTTAAAGATGATTTGCTAGCCATAGATTATTATGCTTTTGCGCAATAGACAAGTATCGTCTGCAATACTGATGTCGTCGGAAATGTTTCATCTTTTAAAATAAACTCAAATAAAAGTATGAGTGCATTTTTTAAAACTTGACTTTTTTCCTGGAACAAAATAATCTCATAAAATTATTTGAAAAAATAAAAGAAAAGAAAAATAATCATTTCTCCTGTCAAATAAAAAACCATAACCAGGAAACGAGAAAAGAATTTAATCATGCCAGCACGTGTATTTGGTACAGGTAAATATGAATCACAAAATTTATTTCAGTTAAGATTTTAAGTTTCCACAGTGCAGATAATCAAAACTATTACAAATTTAAAAGATTTTTCTTAATAGTTTGAACACAAATTTATTACCTTGTTATTAGGACAATGAACAAATGCTTTATTAATTTCATCGAGTTAAATTGAATTTGCCTGAGCAACAATGTTTGTCCACATAATATTGTTACGATTATGAACAACAAATTTAATTAAGTCAGCACTTAAAGTTATGAAGCTGAAAGAAAGACATATTCCTTGTAACATAGTTATTTAAAATCATTCAGGATCTTTTTTTTATTAACAGAATAAGTCACGAATATAAGTCAAGAACGAACGAATATTTTGTTCTGTTGAAACATTAACTCTTGTTTTGATATAAATTTGACAGTTGGATTATATACCTGTCTGTCTGCTTCTCTCTCTCTCTCTCTCTCTCTCTCTCTCTCTCTCTATATATATATATATATATATATATATATATATATATATATATATATATATATATATATATATATATATTTAATTGCCACCTGAATTCTATAGTTTGGCAGACATACAAGCATACACACACATATATATATATATATATATATATATATATATATATATATATATATATATATATAATGAGATTTAATATATATATTAAATCTCATTACTATATATATATATATATATATATATGTGTGTGTGTGTGTGTGTGTTTGTGTGAGCTTTAAAAATATAATAGTTCAAAAGAAAAGCAGGTATTTTTATATAGTATTCAATATTAAAAATAGACCATTGATAATATTATATACAAAAAATAGTTACCTGTAAATTAAACAATAAACCTCTTGAAGAATCGACAGTTCCAAGAAACTTGACAATAGTGTGTGTCGCCAAAAGAGTAAACAAAAACATAATGATATTACTCGTTTAGTCATTGTGAATACGAAAGTCATTTAGTACCCATGTGCACTCATCAGCGTATCATTAGTAACCATAGAAATGTTTCTGTTCACATGTAAACAGTAAGGTTCCTCTAATTGGTTAGCAAGTTCTATCAAGACCGCTCAACCAGTTGGATAAGGTTGCCACAGACCGTCTATTAATATTTCAAAGAATTCTAATGCTCTGTGTAAAAAGTGAAATATATATATATATATATATATATATATATATATATATATAAAACAACTTATTATAATTTTAATGACATGGGGTTTGTCTATCCGATTCGTAGTCAGAGAGAAATTCATTGTAGTTAATGATAAATAAATGCTTCTTTATAAAAGTAGCGATCGGGTTTGATATAGAACCGAGAAAGTTGTTATAAATGAAAAATAGGAGAAAAGATGCGTAAAAAAATAATTATAAAAGTGCTTTCTGTTTTTTTCACTGACGACGGAAATTAACTATATGGGCAAGTAAAAGAAAAAAAATAGTAAATTATGTTTCACTCAGTCTGTAGATTTCGCCAGCTTGTCGAAAGAAAAGACAATCCGTATACACGCCATACCACTGAAGGCATTATTGTCAGCGTCTGGGCAAGTCAAGTATATGAAGAATTGCAACACATTCTTTAAGGCATGTAAAACGTTGGAATTGTGCATGAAGCAAACAGATAATGTCATATGCAATACAAACACGTTTCCTCTTACTTCTTACTACCATCTGTAAATCATTAGTTACTAAACTTTGCTTAGTATGACACAAGGTTAACTATAAGTTTTAATTTTTTAAATTTATTTTCTTTGTTAGAAGTATTATTTTTCTGTTTTTTTATATCTCACTATATATATATATATATATGTGTGTGTGTGTGTGTGTGTGTGTGTGTGTGTGTGTGTGTGTGTGTCAAAAATAACTTCTCTTAATATTGGCGCCTACATGAAAAATGTTCCACTTTGCATCAGTTCTTAGGGCCTGCATCAGAAGTGGAATGCTTTTATAGACTTTCGCGACGCCAATAATATATGTATATCTGGATAACAACAAAATCCTCAAATGCCATCTTTTCAATTTTTTCAAAAAGATCTTTCATTCTCTTCAAATATATCTCAAATAATTACTCTCAATTTTTTTAAAATATACAACCCGGATATAAGAGACCCGGATATAAGAGAAACCCGGATATAAGAGCGGCTTTCTCTGGTCCCAAATTAGATCCTGTGTTAATGTAAACAAAATAGACCAAACCCGGATATAAGAGAAACCCGGATATAAGAGACTTCTTCTCCGGTCCCGGCAACTCTCTTATATCCGGGTTACACTGTATTACAAAGTGTAGTATTTAGAAGTAATTGAGATTTCCCTTCCAACCTCGTTGAGAATGGAAGAGTCGACTGTAGATATAAGCAGTTGATTTTTTCCACACGCATCGATAAAATGGAATAAGGGATTGATTGATTCTTGTAAGTAGTAGTAGTAGTAGTAGTAGTAGTGGTGGTGGTGGTAGAAGAAGAAGAAGAAGAAGAAGAAGAAGAAGAAGAAGAAGAAGAAGAAGAAGAAGAAGAAGAAGAAGAAGAAGAAGAAGAAGAAGAAGAAGAAGAAGAAGAAGAAGAAGAAGAAGAAGAAGAAGAAGAAGAAGAAGAAGAAGAAGAAGAAGAAGAAGAAGAAGAAGAAGAAGAAGAAGAAGAAGAAGAAGAAGAAGAAGAAGAAGAAGAAGAAGAAGAAGAAGAAGAAGAAGAAGAAGAAGAAGAAGAAGAAGAAGAAGAAGAAGAAGAAGAAGAAGAAGAAGAAGAAGAAGAAGAAGAAGAAGAAGAAGAAGAAGAAGAAGAAGAAGAAGAAGAAGAAGAAGAAGAAGAAGAAGAAGAAGAAGAAGAAGAAGAAGAAGAAGAAGAAGAAGAAGAAGAAGAAGAAGAAGAAGAAGAAGAAGAAGAAGAAGAAGAAAGAAGAAGAAGAAGAAGAAGAAGAAGAAGAAGAAGAAGAAGAAGAAGAAGAAGAAGAAGAAGAAGAAGAAGAAGAAGAAGAAGAAGAAGAAGAAGAAGAAGAAGAAGAAGAAGAAGAAGAAGAAGAAGAAGAAGAAGAAGAAGAAGAAGAAGAAGAAGAAGAAGAAGAAGAAGAAGAAGAAGAAGAAGAAGAAGAAGAAGAAGAAGAAGAAGAAGAAGAAGAAGAAGAAGAAGAAGAAGAAGAAGAAGAAGAAGAAGAAGAAGAAGAAGAAGAAGAAGAAGAAGAAGAAGAAGAAGAAAGAAGAGGACAGTGTGTTTGTTTTGGTCCAGCCAAAATTCGCCAAACGAGGGATTTTGAACGATAGATTTACGCTAAGTTTTTTTATTTTATATTTCGGTTATCTCTTTGTCTTTTGTTTTTTTTACATTTGAAAACTTTAAGTTTTAGTTTATTTTCTTTCTGCGTTACCTCAGCCCCTGCCGTTTTTCATTAATTTTTATTTCTTTTGTGTGGCTTTTTTACAAACCAAGTTTGATAATTCCATTTTGTTTTGTTTATTCACCCCGGACTCTAGTTCTTCTTGAAAAGAACTGTTAAAAAATGTAGTAACGCGAATTTTCATTTGTTGTATATGTTGTTTACTTTAGGCCATCATGGACGACGACCATTTGAATACAACACCGGCGGTGTCACCGGCTAAAACGGCCTGGACTGAAAATAGGACTAAGAAAAAACACGTTGACTGTTACGCAAATAAAAATTGAGGGGTCGTTCAAAGTTGAATCTTGATTTATTAAACCAGAAAATACTCTTTTTATCACCTTATGTAAACACGAACATATATATATGTGTGTGTGTGTGTATTTTTGCCAGTTTGCTGAATTAAGGTAGCAATCATAAGTAGTTTTGCTTTCATTAGAGTTAAGAGAACCACTCGATCTAATGAAAAGAAATCTACTTTTGATTGCCACCTGAATTCTATACTCTGGTAAAAATACATGCTTACTCTTCGGGCCACTAGCGACATGTGCGAGGCGTTTCGGCGGCATTTCGAGAGCCGGTTTATCAAGGAGCATGGTCTCCGCGCCGAGGAGTTTCGTAGCTATTTGACTGACTTTACTCGTCTTTCGCCGACTGAAGCGGCGAGTTGCGAGGGGAACTCTACGCGGCATTGAAGAAGGTCGGCAGAGACAAGTCGTCTAGCCTGGATGGTTTGCCCTATGAATTGTACTTTGTCGCACATCTTTGTTCCGATTTTGACTGTCGTGTTCAACAGCTGGTTCCGCCATGGGTCTGTCCCTGATTGGTTCTCCACGGTGTGATTACGCTTTTGAAAAAGAGAAAGGGCATTGGGCTGGACTTAAATTAGTATAGGCTCATCACTCTGCTAAACACAGAGTTAAGGATTCTCACGGAGCATTTGCAGTCAGTTGCCGAGAGTCTGTTGCGACCTAAGCAGATTTGCGCTGTGAAGGGCACGATCACAGAGTGTGTAAAAGACGACGATGAGGCCGCGCTGATCAATTTAGATCAGTCCAAGGCATTTGATAGGGTTGACCATCGCTACCTTGCGGCTGTCCTGCAGGCCACCAGATTCGAATCCCACTTTTGCCGCTGGATTAGCCTCCTGTATCGCTCCCCAGTGCTGTGGTACAGGTGAACGGAAAGCTGTCGGGCGCCTTTCTGCTGTCTCGATCCGTTCGTCAGCGTTGCCCACTGTCGCCCCTACTTTACGCTTTGGCGTTGGAACCTCTCCTTCTCCGGCTGGGGGACAGGCCCTACATAGAATCACTGTCCCTGGAGGGGCTCGAGCCAGGGTTTCAGGGTACGACGATGACGTATCTACTTTCGTGTCATCCCACAGCGACATTGAGGTGGTACTGAAGGCGCTTGAACGGTACGAAAAAGTGGTCAAGATTAACCGCGATAAGTCTTCCGGCTTGCGGTTAGGTGCCTGGAAGGGGTCGATCTTCCGGGTCCCTTTTCTTGGACAGACGGTCCTGTCCGCATTCTTTGAGTGTGGTTTGGACCCGACCTACAACTGGAGAAATATTGGTCAGAAGTACAGGCAGAGGTCGACGGGGCCGGTCAGACTTGGCGTCGAAGGCGGTTGTTCGCGAAGGGCAGGGGGTAGGCGTGTGCCACTTCCGTCTTTCGCTTGTCCTTTACCGCTTGTCTGTACTTTCTCTCTGTAAGGAACATAAGAAGGTGCTTGAGCGCTTGCTATCCTCCATAAAGTATAAAGTCAACAGAGAAGTTTGCACAACGCCCGTATCATCAGGGTCCGGAATGCCACACTTAGCGAGTCACAAGCTCTCCTCAAGGTTGACTTTCCTACGCCGCGCATTGACAGTGGATTCGATTATGGCGGGGATTACCTTTCCTTACTATCAGTCCTCCCACCTCGCAGGTTGAGCGCCGTCGTAAACCCGGTATCAATCGGATTTCCTTCGCGAGTGTCGATATGCTTTGACGATCATTTCTTGGTCCAGTGACCTTTCTCGGCCTAGGAGAATCTTCTATCGGGAACTAGTGGGGGGAGTTCGCGAAGGATCTACTACGTGAGCGGAGGAGTTCGAACATTCTGGTCTCCGGCGCCAGCGGCGGATTACCTCAACAAGCCTTACCTCGCTTACTTGGCGAATTGTTCGGAATAGGCTATCTCTCAATGACAAGGCCTTCACCCCCTATGGGACCATGTCGGCCAGTTAACGGCTCGTCTCGCACCCGAACAGCTCGTGCTCGTTGATCGTACATGCACGTGTGACAATGTGTCACCCCCGTATTCTACGGTGAAACGAATGGTGTTAGTATCGCTGCTGGCCACGACAGGAGGAAGTCTTTCCAATCAGGATCTGATCCGATTCTTTGAGCATCAGCTCAAGATGAAGATAAGAACTGATAGAAAACGCTTGGTTTCGACAGACTTTAGCGAAAGGTGGGTGACTCAGGCGTGCTTGGTTGGTGTGAACGGAACTAGACTTGATTTGCTCTTTTAGATCTACCTAATTCACATCGAGGTGGTTTCCTGTGGAGTCTACTCCTGGTTAGGCTAGACCAGCTTTCTGTACCTAGTTAATGTGAGTAATTGTTGTTCCCGGCCTGCTCCCGGATACATCTTTGGTTATGAGATTTATTGAGATTCCCAACCTCTCCCGTTTGTTTTGGGCCCTCTTTCATCGCGACTGAGTCAGACTTATTTATTCCTCACATCCGTATATATTTTCTCTTTTCGCTCTCCCTTAGCGAGAGAGCCTCTTGATTATGTTGTAGATCAGAATACAGCGGCCTCTCTTTTTTTTGAGGGTTGGACGGGTCCTACTAACATCAGTTATCCTTAGTTTGTTTTGATATTTAGTTTGTGTTTGGGTTCATCTTCTCCCCTCTCATTGTAAATAATTATATTTTTATGTATGAAATTTTTATGGTCATCAAATTTTTAGAACACGGTGTACGTTTTGTAGGTCTCCCTGAGAGTATGCGCGGCATTATGGTAAATGGAGGGTTGATTGGTGAATGTGCAACTTGTAATGACTGAATGGGTCGTGAATCGGATTAACTACGTATAAGATAGTTAGTGAAGACCAGCCTCCACCCTTTCCATTTTTTAGGCCTTGTGCCATAATTGTATATATACAATAAATATAGATAAAGTGGAATAAAGCTTATCTTTAAGTTTATTCGGGCTTTCTGTTTTCACTACAATTTATTCCACTTTATCAAATGGAATGTTACCTGAAACCAGACCGCCTGGGCCTCGACACGTCTGACCCAGATTCTACTGACAAAATGGCGACATTGAAGGTAGATGTTCGAAGAATTCCTCACAGCACTCCAGTTGTGTCTAAAAACGGCTTTGACAGGTGCTGAAAAATTGACTTTCTTATTACACCATGTTTCTACTCCAATTTATGCAAATTTGTCTCAATGTGATAATTACGAAATTGTCGTAGGCATTTTGGAGACCATGTTTGTCAACAAAAAGTATACCATTTTGCTAGATACTTACTTGCTACCAGGCGTCCACAGCCTGGGGAAATCTTTGAGCAGTACCTTCAGCTTCTAAAGACATTGAATCGCGAGTGCGAATTTATAGCTTTGACTGCAAACCAAGCAAGAGATGATTTTATCAGGGACTCATTCATCAACTGAATACAGTCCAACCAAATAAGACAAAAACTACTAGAGAATAAAGACTTAAACTTGTCAACAGCTTATGAACAAAAGCCTAACATTTGACAGGGAACAGAAGCAGGCTGTCTTCTATTCACAACCTGAGGTTTTATGTGCAGATATTTCTGCCCACTCCTCATCTCCCAAACTCTCCTGCTTCGACTTTCTCCTCAAATTCTCAAGATTCTTTCCCTCCTCGTAAAGTTCAAAATTCTTCCATATTGTCAATGTATTCCTAAACTCTGTTCGGTCAACAATGGACAACTTATTACTGCCACCTCAGCTGGACACAAATGCTACTATTGTGCTCTCCGTAAACATTCTTCCTGTCCGGCTGGAGACATTAAATGCCACACGTGTGGTCACTTGGGACACTTTTCGAACGTTTGTCGGTCAGTTTCTTCACAACAAAAAAATGCTCAGCTATTTTTGCTACTGTAGCTCCAATTACAATATCAGCTGCATTCCCTGATTGCCTATCAAAGACAATTAGGGACGTTAAAATAAACGGATTTCCTGTCCATGTACTTATTGATACAGGTAGTTCCGAAAGTTTTATCAATGCCAGTATCGTGAAAGCGAACAAATAGAAAATTTTCCCTTGTTCCAATCAAGTAACGATGGCAAATTCGACATTTTTTCCCATGTAATTGGATATTGCAGGGTTAATCTGAAACTGAAAAGAAATGCCTATCAAGGGATCAAATTATCTGTGATGAAATCCGCTGCTCTGAGCTTATTTTAGGCCACAATTTCCTAAGGCAACATTCCTGTGTTGAAATCCCTTTTGGTGGGCCTAAACCGGCCCTAAACGTATGCGGACTGCAGCTGCACTGAACCCTTTATTTCGCTCACTGGGGTAGACTGTTCTAGTTCCACGTGCCATGTTTAATGGATGTCAGTTCTCAGGTATCTCCTGTTAATTCCCCTCTCCAAGTTCTCCACTGCCTTATCCAGGTATTGAACTCACACTCATTGGGACTTGTCACTGGATCTAACCAACGCCTTTATCGACTGTGCGCAGAAGACAAGCCAAGGTTCTAAAAGCAACACTCATCAAGGCCACACAAAAAGCCTTTCGAAAGCCTTTACCTGGAATTTAAGGGCCCACTGCCCTCAAAAACAGAAAATAAATACATGCGAAAAATAATAGATGAGTATTCAAGATTTCACTTCGTCATACCCTGTCCGAACATAATGGTTTTTGCATTGCTCGCATATATCCACTCGAATCGTGGATCTGCTTTCATGTCGGGCTAACCAATCAATGTTTGCAAGAACGAGGAGTTGAACGACTCCTTATAACCCCCAAGGCAACGGACAGTGTGAAAGATACAACGGCATAATACGGAAGACAGTACAGTTGGCGGCCGCAAATCGCAAGACTCCGATCTGTGAGTGGAAAAGCCTTCTCCTAGTGGACTTATACACTATAATGACTTTATTATATACAACGACAAATGCTACTCCACATGAAAGGTTCTTCTCGTTCCCAGGACGAAACTCAGCAGGTACCTCACTCCTATCGTGGCTTGCACCACCTGGGACAGTTTTATTATTTTTTTTTTAAAACATGTTCGTCACAGTAAACATGACCTAATAGTGAGCGAAGTTAAACTAATAGAAGCGAACCCTCAGTATGCACTGATTCGAAATTCAGAGCGAAGGCAAATTACTGACTCCTTAAAGTATCTTGCCCAGGCAGGGAATTTCTTTGAACATACAACTACTCCAGAGGTAGATACACTCCCCGTTCACAGAACCAGTCTAACCCCCTCAGGTAATCTTCCGCCATATACGTCAAGTCCAGAGTCCCCACAAAATGAATTTGAATATTCCTACAGAACCCAAACTGATTCTAGTTCGGACAATCTATCGGTTCCACAAAAGCAGCTTCACCCAATATCTGAGACAGATACCCAATCTTCAGATACCAAGCGGCCGAAACACCAAAGAAAACGACTTCGTTTCGAAACAAGATCCGTTCGCCTGAAGCCAGTCAAACAAGACAATCCCGAAACGTGTTCCGGTCCAGAGATGGATACCGAAGGTGAGCTAACAAGTCGCCCTCAGAGAACCCGCAGAATGCCAGATCGATGGGAGAACTTTATTCCCTACGAATAAATAGGTCGACGGGTGAGAATGTAGTATTCTGAAATAATTGAGATCTCCCTTCCACCCTCGTTGAGAATGGAAGAGTCGACTGTAGATATAAGCAGTTGATTTTTTTCCACATGTATTAAAGTGGAATAAAACTTATCTTTAGGTTTATTCGGCCTTTCAATCTTTACACGAAATAAACTTTCTCAATCATTGATTTATAAATAAAAGTGGTTTCTCAATATTTTCAAATAAATCTCAGGGAATTGATCGTTACCCTTTCACAGCGACCGTAATAAGAATCAGTATCAATATTTTTTAGTTTAACTCTGTAGAATTCCTTTCAATATTTAAAAATCGACGAGTAGATAGATTCACCTATCGTCAGCTTCACACTCCTCTCGTAGAGAAGTTGAATTTGACCCCTTGTTTATTGTTTAGGATTGGGTTTCCAGTTCCTTTTAATGTCGACTTCAATTTTATACTTCTCACATCTTCGCCTAAACGCTGAAATTCTACTTACTATATATTTCTTTTTTCCTCCATCGAAGGTTCATACTCCTCTTCGATTTTTTGAACAGGAGTTGAGGTTTATTCGTTGTTTACTGCTTAGGATTGGCTTTCCGGTTCATTCTAAAGTCTTCTCATTCGCTTTCACTCGCAATAGCCTCTTGCGTCTTAGTGGCATTATCATATTGCTTGGGGTGAATTGATTTAAAATACTTAAAGATTTCCCTCGATCATTTCAAATCTATCTCGAAGCAAATTCTCTGCCACTTCGAATCTTTCCTGGAAGAATCTTTTTCAAATTCAAAACTATCAGCATCATACCTTAAAAATCTTTCTCAATGAAAACATTTCAGTCTATTCAAATTGATCTCAAAGAAAATAATAGTTTTTAAAAAATCCAACTAATATATCTCACGTAAGTTTTACTAATATATCTCAAGGAATCAGTTTTTCAAATCCATCTTAAAGAATCTCTCTTGATCTTTTAAATATATCTTAGAAGAATAATTCTCAGAAATCAATGTAGTAAGAATCCCAATGTTTTCAAAAATATTTCTAAGGATCTTACTTGAAAGAATATTTCTCGATCTATTTTATTCGATCTCAGTTGAAGCTATCTTTTCAAAATAATCTCGAAATCTTTCTCATTTCCTTGAAAACTATTTCGAAAATATCGATGTCCATCTTTTAGAAAAAAGAATCTCTCTTTACCTTTTCAGATCTTTCTCGGAATAAACTCTCAAAATTTTCAAATCCATCTTGAAAATATTTCTCTCGATCTTTAGAAATCGATTTCGGTCGAATTGATCTCCATGTTCTCAAAGTTAATTGAAAGTATTCCTTTCAAACATTTTAAAACTCAGATTATCGTCTCCCTCCCTTTTTTCTCATATGTCGTGTTTACTTCGTTGCTTGAGACAGTTGCTTATTTCCAGCTCTAGATTGTGTTTCATCAACCGCTAC
This sequence comes from Acanthosepion esculentum, assembly GCA_964036315.1. Lineage (NCBI taxonomy): Eukaryota > Metazoa > Mollusca > Cephalopoda > Sepiida > Sepiidae > Acanthosepion > Acanthosepion esculentum. The sequence goes on along the minus strand of OZ038485.1, from coordinate 3,171,684 downwards.
TGCCAGTTATTATTTTCTATTCTTGGGTGTGTTTTATTATCTGTGGCAACCTGCGGTCATTTTCCGTCATGAGTCGCGTGTTTTATTTCTAGCTGGTGTCAGTGGTCATTTCCTTTCCTCAATGATATTTTATTGTCTCTTTGTGCCAGTAGTTATTTTTTGTTTTCAAACACGCTTGTCGAAAGTGGTCATTTTCTTTCTTGCATCTTGTTTTATTGCCTCCTCGTACCAATGATTATTTTCTGTCCTGCATTTCATTGCCTCTGGGAGTCAGTGATCATTTACTGGGGTGGATCATGTTTTATTGACTGCCTGTACTTGTGTTCGCTTTCTTTGCTGGTTGCCTCTTATTGCCAGTTGGTGTCAGTTTTTAGTTTCTGTACCAGATCATGTTTTATTGCATATGGGTTCAGGTGATCATTTTCTGACATGTATTTTATTGCATATTTTATTGCAGTCGTCATTTCCTGATGTGGCTGATATTTTGATGCTTGCTCATAGCCAAGGTTATTTTCTGTTACCAAACACGTTTAATTGTCTGGTGGCAACATATCAGCCACTGACAGGAATCTTGTTTTAATGTCAGCAGTTTCTTCTGGTCATTTTCGGCTCTGGAATGTTGTTTATTGGCCATTTTCTGAAGGTAAAAGGCCAAAATATCAAATGTTAATTTGTAACACAGCCATACACTACCAGTCACACTCAAACTTCTTTTTTATTTCGTACCCTAAAGTGTTATTTTTTAATGAAAAGCACAACAATGGTTTTATTTATTATACTAAATACAAGTCTTCCTCTGTAACTTTGACTTTAATATAACCAGATATCTTTTGAAAAATTGATTTCAAGGCGTTTTTCTTCTTTAGTACTGAGCATGAATAAAACGTTTTCCAAAAATTATATTATGCCACTATTTGAAGTCACATTAGACTATATTATGTTGCATTATTTGATCGATTCTACCTGTTTTAACTATGCTGCTAAAGTACCTTGCCCAGTAGTGAAATCTGATATTGAAATTTTGTTTAAATTGAAACCTAAATTTTGCAAATTTCTTCCGGATCAAAACTTTTTTTCTCCAAATGCCAAAAACCCGTGAATTATACTTGAACGAAGACAAGAGATCATTACTTTAAAAAAAGAAGGATATTCAAACAGAGAAATTTAAAAAAAAATAAAAATTCCCAGAACTACAGCAGATTACATTGTCAGTCGACATCAGAAAACGGGACAAAACAAGAGCAAAATTAGAGCTGGTAGATCAAAAGCAACAACATGAGCAGAGGACAATTTCATCGGTGTCACCAGTTTGCGTGACAGTAGGCTGAGTACACAACTGAATCAATGTCGTGAAAAATGTGTCAACATCCACTGTGAGGGTAAGATTCTGAGAAGTTGGCATATAGCGCAAAATTGCTGTCAGGAAATCACTGTTGAGGAATCCAAACAATGTCAAAAGGCTCCCGTGGGCCAAGGTGCACAAAGACTGGACAATAGAGCAGTGGAATAAAGTCCTTTGGACTGACGAATCAAAATTCGATATCTTTGGGTCAAATAGGAAGGTCTATGTGCAGCAAAGAGTTGGTGAAAGAACTGCACTCCCCCCTTTATCACACCAACCGTAAAGCATAAGGGAGGTGCTGTTATGATGGATGGGACTTTTGCCAATTGTAAAGTCGGGGATTTGCACCAGGTGAAGGGCAAATGAAATCAGACCAGCTATCACAGCATAGTACAGCATCTCACGATTCCACTTGGAATGCGTCTTGTAGGTCAAGGAATTGTACTTATGCAATATAATGGCCCGATGCATACTAGTAAACTCTGCCAGAGATACAGTAAAAGCAAAGGAGAACAGCACATCCTTCAATGATGGCCGGTGCAATCAGCGGACTTGTACTTATGCAATATAATGGCCCGATGCATACTAGTAAACTCTGCCAGAGATACAGTAAAAGCAAAGGAGAACAGCACATCCTTCAATGATGGCCGGTGCAATCAGCGGACTTGAACTGGTGTGGGATGAACTTCACCGAAAAGTCAATAAGAAGATAAATATAAAAAGAGACCCAGAAATGTACAGATACGTTAATACGAAAATAAAAACGAAGAAACAGAAACGAAAAAAAAAACTTTTCAAATAATAGAATTCCAAATCTGCATTAAACCAAACCAAAAATAGATAGTTTTTCTACGTGTAACTTTTAAGCTTCGAAAGGCTTCGTAGCAAACATTCTGGAAACCAAACGTCAACTCATGTTACATAATTCCATCCATCCTCCTATCATAAGAAGGTAAATCCCACTATCACCTTATGCAAGATTATCAGACAACTGGTCAAACGAAACCGAAAAATAATTAAAAAGTGCAGCAAAACTAATATTCACACCACACTTCACAATGAATACAGAAATACTAAAAACCTTGCAATAGCTACATTGAAAATATGTCACGATTCACAAAAACACCACAGAAACATCATTAGTATACTACACATCTCCAACCCTACCTATGACTGCAGTACAAAGTAAAAGTGTCCAGTAAACAGTAACTACCTCCAAACAAATTTAATATATCAATATCATGTAATATCCAAAGAAAATTAGAAAAAATATATCGGAATAACAGAATGTTCTTCAAAACAGAGAAGCTACGAACTCAAAACATAATTTAATAACAAAAATATTCAAATTTACCTACGTAAAAATGTCCCAGTTGTCGTATTCTAACGGTTTCATGTTTGGTCAAGATGACAGGCAGACGTCAACTAGCCAGAAGTCGACAAATTTAATTAAACATCTACCTTTTTGTAGAATGTCTTTACATTTTTAGCTGTCAAGCTGGCAGAATTAACTTGGATTCACACCTCGTTGCTTTTTGATATTTTATTTTTGGGTAGTTGGTTGTTAGTTTTAAATATGGTGCCTCAAAAACTTGCAATAAACATCAGCATCCATATTTCTCATTACTTGTAGACAAATTAAAACGTCTTTTACTAATCGGAGTCCACGACATTCAGTGTCATAACGTGGTCTAAATTTTTGATTCTGGAGGTTTCCTTAACATCAACTGTTGACTATAGTAATGCATTCGTTTCGATGGTTTCGAAAAGTATCTACTGTGAAGATTTTCTAAACAGAAAATATTTTGACAGTGAATCCACGAATTTGGAGGCACCTGAACACTTTCTTGCAACTTTCAGGTTTCTGACCTTGATGGACTTCATGACCAAGGTCTCTTAGTTTTTTGATAAATGATGTAAGGTCCAGGTTGTCATACACATTCTGATTATGTTCGGATTCACTTACACATGAATGCTGTCGACTCCATTGCAGTTTTGGTCGTACTAAGGTCGTTTCGATTCTGCTTGTTGCTGACACCACTGCTGGATACCGATATCGATGGGATTGACATTATAGACAGTACGCAAAGACATGGCAACTATATTGGGGATATTTAGAGGTTCTTCTGTGAACCTGTTCTCCATGTTATTCCCGAAAAAATGTTTAGATTAATACCAAACTGTTCAGCAATTGATTTACATCGTTTCGCGCAGCGGATGATGGGAACGTATAGTTTCATTTTTACTACCAGTTTTGCATCTGTTGGGGTAATTTACGCATGCACGCGTGGAATCTCGCAGCAATAAACAGGAGCAGGTACTGCCTTTTGGAGAGAGAAGTTTCCAGCAGTCAACTCTAACTGTCGGATCGAACATTCTTGCTGTAACACTCTCGATTCTATATGTTTGTATTACTGTTTCTGTTAATATATTTGTTTAACTCAATTCCTCTCTTGTGTCTTTATTTTTGGCGCTAACAAGGCCATAACAGGAGCCTTAAGGACCCTTGAAGACCCCAAAAGGACTACGTGGAAATTGTCAATATTAGTTCTACTCAACAGTACTTGGTAATCCAGAAAAGGAAACCGAACGGAAAAAAGTGTAACTAAATTACACTGAACTTTCTGAGAATTCATGTCTCTCAGAGGAAAAAAGCACTCATTCTGATTCACTGAGTGAATAAGAAATGAAAGTTATTTCGTTTTTTTTTCTCTTCAATTAAATTCTATTTCGGTTTCATCCTAAAAAAAGACACAGTCAAACGTGTCACCATGCTCGATTTTCTTAAATTCCAACTTGAACAGCAAAAAACAATGGAACAACTTCATTTGGATATGCAAAAAGAACGGCTTGAAATTCAAAAGCAAACTGAAAAGGAAAGGCTTGAACTTCTAAAGCGAATTGAAGAAGAAAGTCTCGCATTACAAAAACAGACGGAAATCAGACAACAAAAACTTGAAGAAATTCTACTTCAAACGCAACAAGAGCAAATAAATGTGCTTGAACTGAAAAACAGGGAGCAAATTAGTGAAAACAAAAATAAGTTCTCACAAAACACGATGTGGGGCGAATAGACAATTTTGCATATTCTCCGGACGAGGATATAACTTTCGCTTCCTATTTTAGAAGGTAAGATTGCGCGAATTGGGCAAACTCTAAGAAGGTTCGCCTACTATTTCGAAAACTAGGCACTATGGAGCATACCAAATGTGTGAATTATATTTTACCCTGTAAAAAAACCGAACTGACATTTACCGAAGCGGTTAAACTTCTTACAGAACATTTAGTCCTTCACTTTTACATAAGAGATGGAAGTTTATGAACTTAACCAGAAAGGATAGTGAAGATTACACTACATTCGCGTCGGTCGTGAACAAGCATTTTGACGATTTTAAAATGTCAGAATGGAGTTCGAATAATTTCAAGTGTCTGATATTTGTTCATGGACTGGTTTCATCTAAAGGCGCTGAAATTAGACGTAGAGTTTTGAACAAATTGGAAAACGAGACAAACCTTTTCTCTATCAAATAGCGGAAGACTGTCAGAGAGTAGTAAGCGTACGACAAGATTCGAAAAATATCGAGGAATCTAGCATAGCACACATAAGAAAGTTACGCCAAAAGAAAAAACAATGTCATTCTCCCTCTAAATAATAGCAGTCCAAAAAGAAACAAAACAACTTGCCTCCTAACCCGTGTTCCGGTTGTGGGTCATTGTTATGAGGATTGCCCATACCGGATTAAGAATTGCCTAATTTGTAGTCCTATCGGGCACAAGAGCTCACACTGCCGAGCACGAAAAAAGGTTAATAGCTGCGTAAAAAACACAAAACCGAATGAACAAGATGGGTTAAACATTGGGAAATACGTGCAAGTACAAATCCTAAATAAACATATCAAATTACAGTTGGATTCTGGGTCAGATTTGACAATCATAAATCTACACCCTTGGAAAAAGTTAGGAAAACCAACCATGTTAAGATCTAATAAAATGGCGAGGAACGTGACAGGGGAGAAAATCAAGTTTGAGGGAGAACTTATCACAAATGTAACTTTTCAGAGAAGGGCGTACGTATTAAAGAATACAGAAAATGTATTTGGCACCGACTGGATGGAGAAATTTAAGATATGGGACATGCCAATTAATTCATTTTGCCAAAAACTCGAAAACCTGACCACCAAGGCAAAATATTTAATAAAAGATTTAAAAGAAACTTTTTCGGAAGTTTTTTTTGGGGGGGGTTCTTGGTCGGTGTAATAAGATGACGGCAGAAATCGAGTTAAAAGATGACATCCAGCCAGTGTTTAAGAAAAAAAGAAATGTGCCTTTCGCCTCTTTACCACTATGTGAAAAAGAAGTCAAAGGAAATCCTGGTCTGAGCGGATTTCTCGACGGGGCTTAATGCTGTACTCAAAGACTATCACTATCTTTTACCAAGCGCGGAAGAAATTTTCGCGAAACTAAATGGAGGAAATATTTTTTCAAAGATAGACCTCAGTGACGCATATCTTCAAATACCGGTCGATGACGAATATTCTAAGTTGCTCTGTATCCACACCCATCTTGGTTTGTACAAGTTCCAACGTCTTCCTTTCGGGATCAAGGTCGCGCCGGCAATCTTCCAACAAGTAATGGACACTATGCTGACAGGTCTTGACTTCGTGGTTGCATATTTGGACGACATATTAATAAACAGCCAAAATGTAGAACAACACAAGGAACATGTTCATAAAGTCTTCTCAAGAATTCAGGAGTTTCGGGTTCAAATTGAAAGAATTCAAATGCGACTTCTTCAGGAGTACGGGTTCAAATTGTAAGAATTCAAATGTGACTTCTTCAGGAGTACGGGTTCAAATTGACTTCTTAATAGAGAAGATTAAATACTTGGGGCACATTATCGACAAAGATGGCAGAAGGCCAGGCTCAGAATGGGCTACCGCAATCAAGGATATGCCAGCTCCCGAAAACGTCTCTTCATTACAAAGATGCTTTTAGGATTGGTAAACTACTAGCAAGTGTTTATACCTACTATGCACAACTTATGTTCTCCTCTAAACGAACTTCTGAAAAAAGACAGTCTACCAGTGGACACCCGAATGCCAGGAAGCATTGGTCAAAAAGATGTCTTGATGTCGGACTTGTTTCTCACTCACTATAACCCAGTCCGGGACATTATATTTGCCAGCAACGCGATGGGATTGGAGCATGTATTCTGTACAAGATGCCAGATGGATCTCACAAACCAGTTGCTCACGCGCCGAGGACATTTCTTCCTGCAGAGAAGAACTATTCCCAAATTAAGAAAGATTTGTTAGGGATTATTTTCGCAGTAACGAAGTGTCTCCTGTACATTTACGGTAGACACTTTACATTGCAGACGGGCGATAAACCAATACTTACTATTTTCGTTTCGAAAAAGGTCTGCCTGTGCATACATCAAATAAACTACGGAGATGGAGAATAATCCTCTTAAATTATAACTTCAAGATGGAGTTCCTACCGTCTAAAAAACTCTATCTAGATTAATCCCGAAACACAGGGAACCTCTTCAAGATACTGTGATTGCTTCTCTTCGAATAGGAGAAATTAAAACCACATTATGCAACACTGTAAGGGAACGCCCTGTAACTCTCGACCAAATCAAACAAGTATCTCTAAACGATGAGTTTATCAGGCAAACCAAAACCCAAATTCGTAAAAATGATCAACTGACTTCAGATATTTTCTCCCTATGCGAAGAAGTACTGCTATATAGTGAGCGAGTCGTCATTCCCACATTGCTACAAAGAATAATTCTGAAAGATATCCATGCCGGCCACCCAGGGATTACAAGGATGAAAAGCCTTATGCGCAGTTACTGGCCGAACATGGATAAGGATATCAGAAACATCGTAAAATCCGGTAAAGGCCGTTTCTTGGCAGCTAAGGCATCCATAATAAAATATAGTCCTTGACCTAAAACGGACCGACCATGGTCGGGAATACATATAGACTTTACAGGCCCGCTGGACGGATTTTATTATCTCTAGTTTTTCGAAATGGCCTGAAATCCTTATATGTAGAAAACCCACTACAGAATTTACAATCAATTTCCTCCACAAACTGCTAGATTGGGGCAGTCGATTGTCTAGTGTCCGAGAATGCGACACAATTTACGTCCGACGACTTTAAGGATTTTTTGAGACCTTCCAGATCAATCATATCACGATCGCCCCATATCACCCAAGGTCCAACGGACAGGCTGAGCGCTTCGTTATGCTGAAAAGAGCCCTGAAGAAACCTAGGGACACACCCATAGAAGAAGCACTACAACAGATTCTTCAAGTGTATAGAATTACGCCCAAAGACAACACACCATCATCATTACCCCCAGCTGAGGTAATGTTTGCGCCTAAAATCAGGCCTGTGTTAGTCAAGGTACTCTCGAAACGAACAAATTCCTGACGAAAGAACACTGTACGAAAAAAAACCTACCAACCAGGAGAGAAAGTTTTTTTCCGGATGTTTCGTGATATTAAATCTTTCTGGGAAATGGGTACAATTGAGAAAAGAGTAGCAAATATGATCTACATAATTAAAGGTCCCCAGTTCACTCACAAGAGTCATTTGAACCAAATCGGACGATGCTGACAGTAGTCCTCCCGAAGAAAAAGATGTCATGGATGTCATTTAATATACTTTTGACATGCCAATACCTCAAGCGGCCAAGGAACAATGACGTTTAAAAAAAGAAAAGGAAAATGAGAGACTTAATCGTCGTTAACCCAAAAAACGGAAGGTATTGAGACTCCTCTGGAGTTAATACTTAGGAGGGGGTATTATGGTAATTTACCCACGGAAGCATGGACTCTCCCAGCTATAAATAGGAGCAGGTACTGACTTTTAGAGACGAAGTTTCCAGCAGTCAGCTCTGACAGTTGGACCGAACATTCTTGCTGTAACACTCTCATTTGCATATGTTTGCATTACTGTTTCTGTTAATATATTTGTTTAACTCAATTTCTCTCTTTGTGTCTTTATTTCTGACCCTAAAAAGGCCACAACAGCATCCCATCCTATATTGCTGCTCGTTTTTTGTACTCCCATCTAATAAGTAGTTTAGCTAATGCTTATTGCAGACGCTCTTGTATATATGTGTATATTAATTCCTTGACAGTATGTATGTATATATGGAGGGGGAATATACGTATACATATGCATGCTAACAAAAACATACACAATACAAAAATAAATGGAAATAGATCTAAGAACACACAGAGGTCATTAAAAGATAAGTATACAAGTATGTATGTTCACCTTTTCTTGGACCAATCTTAATTGTTTATTACTCTTCAAACAGAATAACTTTCTCACTGCCAGTCCAAGAAAGACACACTAACACACAAAAAAGAGAATGGTTAACATCGAGAATGTTTAACGTCGAAAAAACATAAGGAAGATTAATTCATTTTAATATTATGTGGAAATATCCACTCTTTGGCTGAAGAAGGTCGCTAGACCTGAAAACCGGGTTGGAAAATTATGGAAAATAAAGCATGATATATATATTCTTAAAAAATCCACATCACAACCAAAAACGATTCAGGTTTCTCGCTTCTTTTTAATACACACACACACACACACACACACACACACACACACACACACACACACATATATATATATATATATATATATATATATATATATATATGTATATATATATATACATATATGTATATATATATATATATATATATATATGTGTGTGTGTGTCTCTGTGTGTATTTGAATCTATGAGAATATGTGTTTATCTTATTTTGCTAAAATATAATTCAAAATATTTATATTAATGTATTAAACTCTCTACTGAGCAAGATTTATTACGTGATTGTATTATATGACGAGATAAATCTTGCACATGACTGTTCTTTACTCGCCGACAGACAAACACGATTAAATCATGTTTACAAAACGACTGGCATTGCGCTATAGATTACTTTTCATTTCTTCATCGACCCTAAACAGTATCAACCAGAAACGTATCTTTATTTTCTGTTTTTACTTTCTACTTCGCCGAACTTCTTTTGTTGTCATCATCTTTCCAGAATAGAAACTGTCAGTTCTAGAGAGAGATTCTGAACTAATGATCTCCAGACAACAATGTTGTTTCTGATGCGGAACTTAGCTTATTTCGGCTAAGTTTAAATTTCACGCATGAAGATTTACCTTCCCTTTTTGTGATCGTGTCACTCGTCTCTTCATATTCCGTTGGTTACATCGAAAATTTATGATTGCGATCCGACACTGTACGAAAAGTCAATTGATGTTTGTCTGAAACATAGTGAGTCGTTTAGGTTTTCATGCTTCTATATTCTTTTTTTTTTAAATTGTTTCATATTAGTCATTTAGCAATTTATGACTCTCAGAGATAGTTTGATACAAACCGCTAAAAAGCCTGTCTTGATGTCGCTTTATTCTAAGAAAATATTTACTTTGTTAAAGCAAGAAAACTATAAAACGATGTGATAGTGTAGCGGAAAAATCTGTGGGTAGTTGTATATTATTGGCTTCGTTTTTGAATATGTTGACCTGTCGCAGAGAAATGATCGCTACTTCATCTTCTGCATATGGAAATTTTCCCACATTTTCATATTTCTGATTTTTGCTCTGATTATTTGCTGCCCAACATGTATACACAGGAATAAAAAAAACAGAGACCCATGTTATTACAGTCAGCCTTTTCGTTCTCACCGACAAAAGATCTTTCTCTTGGCGCCAGTGGTTGTTCTTTACAAACAGATAAAAACTGCTGTGCCTCTAGTCTTTCATCTTCAAAGATAACAGCTAATCTCAAATTATGTAACAAAAAAAATCTTTGCAAGATATTGGTATACTTCAATGCGTCCATTATGTTGTTTTAATACATTTTGGTAATATGTTACAAAAAATCAATTTCTTTTGCTTACTTTTTAGATAGTGTTTTTTTTTTTAGCAAAAATAAAAGCTGTACCCGTAGACTTTTAGCAAAAGATATTAAATTTATAACATTTACAGCAGAATTCTTCGGCGTTGACTGGTGATTGTAAACATATGACAAACGAATTTTATCAATGAACTGTTGTAGATATTCTATTCAGTAGTGGATTGTTTACTTGTAAGAAATCTTTTGTCGTAAACAATGAAATTGAGCCTTAACGAGACTTTTGTTTATAATTTTTAAAAAATCAAATACTGACATTGAATTTACTACGACGGTTTCAATTAGAAATAGATAACCTTTTGATATTGTGCAATCTAGAATTGGCGATAAAATTGTACAATTTAATAAACCTAAATTGTATGGTCCTGAAAAATGTTCCACCTTTTTGCAATTTCCTTGAACTAGTGAGGTTACTTCAAGATTTGCGAGGGAGATCTTTCAAATTGGGAAGTTTGTTATTTTGAAGTCAATCACCGGCTTGCTTTCACTTCCACGCCTATACAGAAATCCACTCTTAAAAATGTTCTGCCTCCTATAATATTAATTCAGTAAATTACAATTTTAAACGCCAGTTTGATGGTGAACTAACAGCAGAACTAACCATAAGTTGAAAGTGAGAATTCATCAGCACGTACCAGCTAAGATTTCCAATTATATATATATATATATATATTGAATTGGACACAGTCCGACAATTTATTTAAAGATATTTATTATATGTTTAACGTTCTTTTTATAGATATTATAACAGAGCATTTGCTTAAACACTTTTATCTATAAAAAGAACGTTAAACATATCATAAATGTCTTTAAATATATATATATATATATATAGTCTATTCGAACCTAATGAGCCAAACAAACCTACCAAGGTTTCACTTAGACTGATCGTCAGGGTCAGCTGGCTAAAGAGACAAAAGAAAACGGCGTATTTATAGGCGTCAACCAAGACAACACCACGTGACCAAAGAAAAAGAAAAGCAACACCATGGGGGATGGGGGATCTAATTTATTCAAATAACTAAGGGGGGGATTTTTTAAGAAAGATTAGGGGAGAGGCCTATTTCAATAAGCAAGTTTTTCTGTGCCTACATTTGTTAAGAATCTTGCCAGCTGACCCTGACGATCTGCTTAAGTGAAACCTTAGTAGGTTTGTCTGCCTCATTAGGTTCGACTAGGTCTGCTCTACGTTTTTTAAAAATCAAATACTGACATTGAATTTACTACGACGGTTTCAATTAGAAATAGATAACCTTTTGATATTGTGCAATCTAGAATTGGCGATAAAATTGTACAATTTAATAAACCTAAATTGTATGGTCCTGAAAAATGTTCCACCTTTTTGCAATTTCCTTGAACTAGTGAGGTTACTTCAAGATTTGCGAGGGAGATCTTTCAAATTGGGAAGTTTGTTATTTTGAAGTCAATCACCGGCTTGCTTTCACTTCCACGCCTATACAGAAATCCACTCTTAAAAATGTTCTGCCTCCTATAATATTAATTCAGTAAATTACAATTTTAAACGCCAGTTTGATGGTGAACTAACAGCAGAACTAACCATAAGTTGAAAGTGAGAATTCATCAGCACGTACCAGCTAAGATTTCCAATTATATATATATATATATATATTGAATTGGACACAGTCCGACAATTTATTTAAAGATATTTATTATATGTTTAACGTTCTTTTTATAGATATTATAACAGAGCATTTGCTTAAACACTTTTATCTATAAAAAGAACGTTAAACATATCATAAATGTCTTTAAATATATATATATATATATATAGTCTATTCGAACCTAATGAGCCAAACAAACCTACCAAGGTTTCACTTAGACTGATCGTCAGGGTCAGCTGGCTAAAGAGACAAAAGAAAACGGCGTATTTATAGGCGTCAACCAAGACAACACCACGTGACCAAAGAAAAAGAAAAGCAACACCATGGGGGATGGGGGATCTAATTTATTCAAATAACTAAGGGGGGGATTTTTTAAGAAAGATTAGGGGAGAGGCCTATTTCAATAAGCAAGTTTTTCTGTGCCTACATTTGTTAAGAATCTTGCCAGCTGACCCTGACGATCTGCTTAAGTGAAACCTTAGTAGGTTTGTCTGCCTCATTAGGTTCGACTAGGTCTGCTCTACGTTTGTATCGAGCTCTTTAGTTAGTTGTTTACTCGTATCGGTGTCTTTCTTTTGGCCTTGAACCTGTATCTGTGCGATTATTTTCGACAGACTTTCATGTTCCTGGCTCTTTCTTTTTTAAAAGCTTTTTTCCCTTCGAGATTGATTTAACAATTGGTAAATCAAGAATTCGAAGGTTTTTTGACACGAGTATAGTCACCTATATATATATATAAACTATGAAGCTAAAGCGCCAGGCAAACCTACCTAGGTTTCACCTACGCGGATAGTCAGGGTACTAGTGAAAATCGGCAAGTATTGTATCTTCTGAATGTATACAGATACATATGTGTTGAGATGTTGAGTGTTTCCACGTGAGTATATGGTAATAACAAACAAACACAGTCGTAGGGAAAAATACTGGTATATTCAGAGAGGTATTTACATCAGAGAGATTAGTAGTAGAACGAACGTAGGTTAGTAGTAACAATAAGTAATAGTAATAAAGTCCAACGGTATCTTCCGGTCGAGAAACGGAAGTGTAACTGATCACTACAGAAGTCTCACTCTGCACTGCACTACACTGCTACACTATTCACAGTCTCTAGAACTACTGTTCTATTTATAATAATAGGATCAGTCTATTGTGGTTGTGAAGGTTGGTACGCCCCAACAATATGTAAATGTTTATTATGTGCGTTTAAATATTCTACTGTTTTAAGTTGACGAAGGAGCATGCTTTGTTTTTCACTATTTTAAAGTTAAAATCTGCGAATGGAAAGTTAATCAAATATTTAATTTGTTAACGTTCATTGAGTGTTAATATCGCTGAATAAATTTATTCATTGAAAATCAAAATTTCAATGACCTTGATGCAAAATTTTTCATTAGTTTTCGAGTTTTCTCAGTTCTTTATTTTCTGTGCAATTTTTAATTTTCGAACGTTATTTAAAATTATTTTGAAAACAATCGGAAGTTAAAGCCTACGTTCCACAAGGACATCGGTTGATGTTTAAACACTTGTATTTCTCTTCTTTCATTCTTTCCACAAGATAGTCACTATCGATATAAGATAGACTTATTCAAAGAATCTGATATGTAAAATATTATTATTAAATCCATCATAGTCTTCAAAATGTCAATCTAAATGAAATGGAAAATATTCTTTGTGTATCGTGATATTCAAAGAGAATTTTTAAAAATTACAATTTACTTGAACAAAGTAAAACTGTTAGTGTGTAATCTATAGTAAGCAATTGGCTTGTTTGAATGACTCAGGAGAAAAGAAAGAAGGAGTTGATATTGTGTATGTGAGGGAGGATTGGAAGGGAGTCCTTTCCAATAAGATCCGTTTCCATGAATTCTTCGATTATTCATCGAACAAATAATGCCACCCACCTAATTAAGAACGCAACAATCGACAAAAGCCATCAACAGTTAAGAGACAAAAGTAATATCGCACCCCCAGGATTCTTTGGTGAGCAGGGGCAGCTGTTACTGCGCTGGGAAGTTTCACCGGATGATATACCTTCGGAATACCATTTCCTTCCAGTCTTTAGAGAACACTCTAAATGGAAAAATATAATTTTCCGGAATGGCTGTAAAAATACATCGAATCATTCCTTGGTGAGAAAGAAAAATAGCTCGAGGAGAATAAAATTATGAAATTATTTGAAAATATGACAGCTGTTTGGGGAACAAAACTAAACGTGTTGTTCAATAATGTTCATCGTGAAAACTAACAAAATTTCCTTTTTTTTTATTCCAACTTAAAAAACTGAGCAGAATTTTACTTTACTCGCATTTAAACGCATTCTTTTTAATAAAGGTTAATTACAGTTTCATTATTTTAAAAAGAAAAACCATTCTCGAAGATTTTATGTTTCTCTTATAACACTGAATCTATTCGCATTTTCTATTTTTGATCCTCAAAATAGCTTTTATGGCGCGTAATCTTCCAGCCAATAACTACCTCAACATACGAATCTTTTTAACAGTTTCTTTGGCCATAATTAAGAACTATTTCCCTAGTGTTAGAAAGACAGTAACAATGACTGATTGTTTCCAAGAGATCATTAAAGATAAAATGGGTTTTAGCTTGGTCAGTGATGCTACTGAAAGACGTGAAAAAATAACCTATTTATCTGCTTTAGGTATGAAGCGCTTCCCACTGCCCAGAAGGTCGATTTCATAACGGAAATATGACCTTCAGAGGAACAGTTCTACTTTGCTATTTTCTTAGACCTAGCCAAAATATGGCTGCCAGAAAAAGATTTTAGTCTGACGAATCACAGGATAAAAACCGCATAAAGAACATAATTTACAATGAAAATTATAGTTTCCGTGAGGGTGTCCAAGTTTGTTCCGGTTTTTTGATTGAATGAAAGGAGCGTAATGGTTATGAGAATAAAAAATGGAATCAGCAAACCAAATTCGAGTTATGTATGTGGCTGTTTGTGCATCCTTTGTGAATATAAGACAACTCTCCCCGCATCTTTTATTTTTACACTATCTCTTCAACGGAATGGCACAACTGTTGATGCCGAAGAATGTGGTTGAACGAGAACTTGACCATCTACTCTTTACCAGCCCCTAACGTTAAGCTGTTATATTCGTTGCCAACCTTGACAGGTCCTAGTCATATGGATTTTATTATTTTTTCATAATCAATAAACATTAACGAATTATAAGTGATATCACAAAGAATTTTTAAAGGTAGTTGCATAGTAAATTCATGATTTTTCGAAACCGTATTCTGTTGCAGAATGCACTTTTGTAGATTTGGCATTTACAAATGAAAGCGATTCAAAGGTCTTTTTTGCAAAACATAAGCAAGCAGTTTTCACAATTTAATGAAAAATAAAGTAAATTAATAGAATATATTACAAAGAATATTTGTATTTTTCTTTGGCAGATGTGAATTATTTCTGCTTTGTTTTAATAGGAAAAGAGAAATCAAAATCGGACAAAAATTTAATGAATTTAGTTTTTATTGCCTTGAAGTCTTCATTGTGAGAATTTCGTAACTGAAATAATTGATTTGTTTATTTTGAGTTTCTTCGTTTTCTTCAAGCAAAGGATCTTGAGATTCTAGAAGTTTGTTTTGTTTGTGAAATGAATCAAATCACACCTGCGCACTTCACCTACCAACTCAAATTGGAGAAGCAAATGGAATACACACAAATTGTTTTATAATGTACAATATGCAGCGAAGCTTTGTGACACTTGATTTTACTTACCGACGGGTATGGATTGTCAAAGTGTGACGTTTAAATTGTCTGACTTTGAATTACAATAGCGTTGGGAAATAAATTGATATATGTCTGAAAACCTGAGCTATTTTCACAAGAATTTTCAGTAAGTCAATGAGTTTCGAAACTTAATTGGTATCAAAAATATTACACCGTGTACCATATGAGTAACAGCTATACGTGCTACGCTGCTAGATAACATAAAAATATACACAAACACAAACACACACACACACACAAATACACACACGCAAACACACACACGCACATATATATATATATATGTATATATATGTATAATTGGTTGATTTGTTTTTTATTATATCCTTATGTGTCACTTAGTGCCGAAATTTAATTTTCTTGAGAGCTTTACAGTAATTTTATAATTTTACTTTATATTTATATAATAGGTCAGGTTCGATTCCTGTCGGAGGACGAATATTTCTCGGACATTCAGGCCGGTAAATGTCTTTAATACTGTTTATTATAAACAGAGCATTTACTTAAATATTTGTATCTATAAAAAGAACGTATAAACATAAAAAATGTTATAAAATAATTGTCGGACTTTGTCCATTTCATAATACATATATATTATATATATATATATATATATATATATATATATATATATATATATATATATATATATATATAATCCAGATACAAGCGTGTTTCGCTGTATCACATCTCATCAGTGTAGTTAGACATCCGAATTTGGCATCAGTTAAAGATCCAACACATAAGTCATCTGAGAAAGGTAAATTTTAACGTATTATATATGGATGCATACAAACGCCCGCAGCCAGAGTGCTCAATTCATTAATGAAGAACGCGGTTACTGTTTTGGAATTACCCTTTTCTCTATAGTGCTCGATTGATAGTATCGTATAGTATTTCATAGTATATATATATATATATATATATATATATATATATATATATACTACCGAACGTATTTCAATTTGTGAAAATATAAGAATAGCACAATCTTTTTCGATATGTTTGGGAAGTGAAATAAAAGAAAACTAACCCTAACCAATTATTAAATTGGGGCTCTGTTCTGTTCATTGTACGACGAGGATGAGCTGGGAAGTGTTGATGTATGTGTTTAATTGATTAAACTTATACATAAACACTTCCACTCCATCAAACACTCTCTAGAAGATATTTAACAAAACAAAAACACAGTAAAAACACAGTTGCACCTGAGAGAAGATGAGAATTATAACAAAAAGCACAACATAAAAATAACAAACTTCCCGCACAAACCTATCAGTAACTGCATATCAAAAATATGAATGTACCTTAAATGGCAATAGCTTGCAAAACAATATAATATACTAAGCCACTGTAGAAACTGCTGATAACAGAGAAAATATACGTAGGAGTAACTGAAGTATCCCGAAAACAGTAATTGAGCACACAAAACATCACTTACAAATACTAAATACGCTAACAGTACAATGCTTACTAAATATATATGGGGAATCAAAAACAAAAGCCAAATTAAACCAAAAATACGAAAAATTTTAGGATAACAGCTTGCAACAATAAATAAATAAAACAGTAATCATTGCCTGGAGGAGAAAATAGCTATAATTACTTTCTCAAACCAACATAAACTATTATATAAACAATCAGATCTCATCTTAAAATACAGACACGAAAACAAATTTTTACTTAAATTCGAAAACTAAAAAAAGGATACGTTTTAAAAGATCACTATGAATAGTGAAAATATATGCACAGCGTACAACGTAGATAACGTAAGATACTCTATACAAAGATAATACTTTAGATTAAACAAATAAGATAAACAACCTCCGAAAAAAAATTAAAAAATATCTAAATCAATACGTTATGTAAAAAATAAACAAATTACCAAACTACGAATGAACAGATAAACACAATTAAATGAAACAATAATAATCTACAGAAAATAAGTAAGTAATCAATAATAAATAATGCAAAAAAGGTTAGCAAATAATCGCATTCAGGAACAGGCAGTATGGATATAGATATCACCATTAGATGTTTCTAGCTAAAACACAATCTTCAGGCCATCATGGAATGAAGAGTAGTTTTAACCATGAAACAGACTATGCCATCCAATTTATACTATGAGTATTTACATACGCTCTGTCCGTAATAACGAACATTTTTTCAAGTAAATATAAATTGTTCAATGTCCGAGTACGTTCGGTTTTCATAAGCTATTATCAAATAGTTTTGCGTTGATAATGTTGTATGGTTTGTGTTCTTTTGTGTTATGTTAGTTTTATCTTTTTACAAATAATTCATCTTCATTCGTCATTTCAAAGTATGCCGTATTTACGCGCCGTTTGAGTTGTGTCATTTTTAGTCATGAAATATATTTGTTTCTCAGTTTGACAAAAATTTATTGATCTAGTTTGATTTTTTATTGTTAACACTTTTTTTACAGTTTATGTGATATAGTTATTTGTATTATTGATAAGAATTTGTCACATTTATCGTGTTTTTGTTGATTGGTGGTATGCGATTTAATTGAACTATTATTCTATACGTGGCAAGTTGATAGACATAATGTAGTGATTGTCTAACAATGAATGTCATATTTCAATTATTATTATTAAAGAACATTTCTCCACGTATTCAAATAAGTCCTGGGACAATATTGGTTTATTGAAATCTTGATTTTTATTCTTGCATCTTTGATGGGATCATGGTGATCATATGGTGAATTTTATTTATCTCCGTCAATAGGTGATATCGATGTACTGGGGTTTTTTTTTTTTTTCATCTAGTATGGAGTGTGTATACTGTGTAACTGATTTCTGTTTAATCGGTTTTTTTACATTATTATTATTGACACAGTTGTTAATTTTTATTTTTTCAGAAAATAACTTAACTTGCTTGTTTATGAGTTCGTTAAAAATATTGTGCGTGTTTTTAGTTAATGTATATATACTGTTGTTGTTTTTTTTAAATTTCCTTTTTTGAAGTTAGCATAAAATTTTGATAATGTAAGAGAAATAGGTGAACACATGACGGCAACCTCCGAATCCTGATGAATAAAGCGCGGGACAAAATTAGACCTTATATATAAGGCAACAATTTTGTGCGTTCGTTAAACATACTGGAACAAGGAATGTAATATTTATACTCAGAATGATATCAGAAAGGGCAATGCAAATGCAAATGGATTTATAACTATGTTTTATAGATTATACAAAAGCGTCACAAATATATATAGAGAGAGAATTAATATGACTAAAGGTTTGTCACTTATCTGATTGATGTTACCTTCAGCCTCCCGACTCCAGAGTCCGTTCACTCCTCAGTGTATATGAGCAATTGACTGTTTATATTTGTCAATTTTTCTTTTTTATGCACTTATCATTGGTGTAAGTTTTTTTAACGTGTTCTTGCGCGCGTGAGGCCATGTGACTCTCTGTGCTATACATACATACACACACACACACACACAGACACACACACACACACACATATATATATATATATATATATATATATATATATACATATATATATATATATATATATATATATATATATATATATATATATATAAAAGGTTCAAACACTAATATACCATAGTTATAATTTATTACATTGGAATCGTAATTACGATCCAATTCATCAAACCTAGAAATTCAAATTTTTGAATTTGTAGGTCTGATGAATTGGATCGTGATTACGATTCCAATGTAATAAATTATAACCATGGAATATTAGTGTTTGAGCCTTTTTTATTATATTCTTACTCTGTCCTGGACATTGAGTTCTACCTGGATTATATCCTCTTGGAATTTATATATATATATATATATGTATTGGCCACTTATATCATATATATATATATATATATATATATATATATATATATATATATATATATATATTAGTGTTATAGTGAAAGACACCTGGTCTAGATAATAGACTCTCCCACCTATTATAAGTAGGAGTCAGGAGTAGTCGAGGAAAGGAGTAGTGTTCAGCGACCACAACTCGATTACTCTGCGTAACACTTTATTACAAGTTCCTAACGTTTCTGTACGTTTAACCTATTTAGGGCGCATTTAGTCCGAATACAGTTTCTATTGTGGAAATAACTCCACAACAATTAGTGAATGTGTATGTGTGTGTTCTTATATTCTTGTATAGAGACAAATCCTATTTGAGTAGGTGAGTTTTTTTTCTCAATTTAATTCGTAAATCATCACGCCTAGCCAGTACAGTTAATCAACACTAGATGTTTCTCTGTTAGATGCTCTATTTCTACAGGGCATGAGACATCGATGTCCTCGGAGAAGCGGGAAAGGGCCACGGTGTATTCGGCGCCGCGAAAGAACAGGATCAGAGAAAAGACGATAACAACGGGAAGAAGCGGCTAACGTCATACATGACCCCGCCGACTAAAGGCTCGTCAAATGCAGAAGGCTACGGAGACTATGGTTTTCCCTGACACCATCCACTTGTATGAAATCCCATTCAGAACAAGGAACGAGAAGTAGAATAAACGAATGCTTGATGGATCCACGCTCCCCTCACCCAAATAACAAGTCTCGATTGAAACAGATCTGAGACTCTCATCAGCAGAAAACTGCGCCACTTTGTTCATATCTATCTATCTATCTATCTATCTATTCCATTTTTATTTTATCAAATAAAATAAAATGATTCACTGCCTTTGCCATTAAATACGTGTATTATTTAATGTTTCGTTTTCTCTCTATAAGGCGGATACTTTTAACTATAGGGCAGTCTGTTTATATGTTTATAATTGCTGTTACTGTTCTAACGTACGCTTAACAACTCCATTTTTCCAGAAATGGCTTCTGTTACAGACTAAATATAATATCTATCTGTCTGTCTGCCTGTCTATCTATCTATCTATCTATCTATCTATCTCATAGATGTGAACATACATACTTTTAATAAGTGTTTGTGTATACATACGTATATATTGAAGATAGTGATTAAACTTGGCAGCATTCCCAATCAGAAAATTTTAGTCGACGAACCGAGATCAAAATTCGTCTGAGGTTTGTTGTTTTTTACAATAATGTTCAACCTTATTTACATTATTCGGACTATTGTCCTCATTTTTGTCGCCATATTTATTACAACGTTTCGGCCGTTGTACACATGGCACAGTGGATGAAGGTGTTAGTTAGATCCAGTGACAGGACCCAAAGAGTGTGAGTTCAATACCCGGATATGGCAGTCGAGAACTTTCAGAGGGAAATTAACAGGAGATAACTGATGACTGACATCCATTAAACATGGCATGTGAAACTAGAACAGTCTACCCCAGTGAGCGAAATAAAGGGTTCAGTTCGACATTCCAACCACCTGAAGAAGGCCGGAGTGTACAACGGCCGAAACGTTGTAATAAATATTGCGACAAGGATGAGGACATTTGTGTATTAATTTCTGGGTATTATAAACCTAATGTAAATAATGAACGAGAGTAATTCGCTACAATGCGCGTTACATGGAAAGTCTTAGCCGTCAAGTTTAGGACTGGTGGAACTAAAGAGTCTAGTTCGTCTGAGCACTTTTCATTTGAAATAGCGATAGAGCAACGAGAGGTTTGCGACGTATCATCTGCGAGAAAGGTGTTGCAGAGTGAAAAATAATTTGTCACCTACAAGAACTAGGAGACGCTTTTGCACACTAGCAAGACTGGAAAGCGAAGACTGGGCAGCTCCTGCGTATATATAACAGCAGTACTCGTTTTCAGCTGGATCTGGCTCTTGGTTGAAGATAGCAGGAGGAGTCAACACGAAGCCCGAGAGCTGAATGGCACTTTAAGCAATAAGCATCGGCGAGAAGTGGAATCAGGCAGACAGACTAAACCTTTTCTTGTTCTTACAGCAATCAATAAGTCAACTAATTCAATTAAACGTAACATCATTAGTCAATCACACTGACAATCAAAAGCAGCATTTCCGTTATGAGTAGCTTGGTAACCAAACTTGATTAAAATTCTGAAATATATTTAAAAGTCCATTGGTGCAAATACGTAGAAGGTATCCAAACAGTGTTTAGCTATATATATATATCTCACATAGCAGGCCGATTCTCCAGTAAAACTAGGAGAGGCTTTTTTTAATCTCATCCGAATAATCTCTCGTGAACACGAAACTTTGGAATTTGTTTCTGGGAACTTTTTTAATTGTATTGGAGTGGGGTGAGAAAACAAGAAGTGGCAGCAAAAGAACACAGAATACAACATCGAAATGAAGAATCAATTGGAATATATCGGCTGAGACTTTGTGATATAAGAACGAATGGATAGGATGCTAGTTCGAATATGGATCGGAGAAAATCGTTCAGTTATAAATTTGAAAGTTCAGAAGAGGGAAATATGATGATATTTACATTCATCCGAAATATTTCGTGGTAAAATGAAACCAGAAAAACGCAGTATCAGATTCTGCTTTGAATGTGTCTATTGAAGTTCTGACGAAGGACTACGGATGCAGGTACGACTTTAAAAAAAAGTTTTGAATTCCAATTCATACATTTCAGAAATCTGAGTAATATGTCCAGAAATATTTCATAGGCCGATTTGACTTGTATTTGTTGTGATCTTATTTCTGTTTATGTAACAGAGATTTGAGATTGCGATAAAATAATAAAAGGGTGATTCGGTATGTTCGCTTTAACTAGGTTATCTCCCCTGTGTTTTGTTAATAAAAGAGAAACGTCTTCAAGCGGTGTATAGTTCAGTGAAAACTGAGAAAATGTAATCTCTTTAGACGGGCAGGTCGATAGACAGGTGGTGGATAGACAAACGTATTTTCATAATAGTTTTCGTAAGCATATACACAATTATGAACAGTCTCCAAGGAGCAGCACATACACTAGACTCCTGTTCAAATGTGTTTAGTGCTGATTTGCTATGTAACTACATCGATTAATAGTGTTTGTTAATTACAAATATTGGGCTGCAATTAGTAGTAAAATCTTTTGCGTCAATTCGCAGAATCCATATCTGCGCACCAACACCAAGTCTACAGAATACGGTATAAAAAGAGAGCTTTGCGAGACCTCGGTTTAAACGGTGAAAAGTCTGAAATTCAAAACTCTTAAACACACACACACACACGCACGCACGCACGCACGCACGCACGCACACACACAGAGATTTGCTGTCGTTATTTCCGAAGTGGCATATAATCTGGAAAGATCTAAATTTTTCCATCAATGTCGAAGTTGAAGTTTATGGGCGCGCGGTTGAATGAAAAGCAAACTTTCTTCATCAATGGAATAAAAAGTGGATAAGAAATGTCTGAAAATTTTAACAATAATTGCTGACTATATTGAAAAATAAACCCGAAATTTCGAAATATTTACTTCATTTTGATATCAATTTTATTCAATATGTTTTAAATTTGTTCTTATATGATTTTTATAGGACTTTCCTAATCAGTCAAGAGTTGAAACATGGAAGAGAAATATACTTGAATTCCATATCTGTTTCATTATTCAACTGGGTTTATATATATACATATATCACTATAGTCCAAACGTTTGAGGACATCCATGGTAATTCTTTACATTGGCGCAAAGGTAATCGTTTTGCACTTTAAATAAAAGAAAATTATTCTATATGCTTAAAAAAGCGAGATATTATTTTTTTATTAGAAATTTTATTATGACAAAAAGAAAAAGAAATGTATTTTATGATTAAATTTTGCTCTCGTCAAAATATCCTCCTTTAGCCTTGATTACTGCAGCACAAATCTTAGGCATTCGTTGCAACACTTTCTCAAAATATAAGTTTGATAGTTGATTCTATTCTTTTTTTTTATGACTATGAGCGCGTTTTCATTTTTTTTCACTCTTCTGTCAAGTTCATCCCATGATAATTCGGGGGGGGGCCTCAAACTTTTGAACTGTAGTGTATATGAATATAAGTTTTGCTGAAAAGTTCCAGCTAAAAGTACTTGATGTTTGGTTCTGTGGTCATACTTTTGGAATGGAATATTTTAGGATTTTGTAATCTTTTCAGCACATATGTATATGTGTGTGTGTGTGTGTGCATGTGTGTGTGTGTGTGTGTGTGTGTGTGTGTATGTGTGTGCAATCTGAAGTTTGTTTGAGGCTTCACGTAAGGTTTCCATTAAGAGAAAACCTTCGATACTAAATAATTTTCTTACCGGTATATGGAGGAATTATTTCTATGCAGTACAAAATAAATCAGTTTAACGGTAATTCCTTAGGAAATTTAAAACCTGAATCTGCAAAATCGTCTTTTTTCCATTAAGCCAGGAACGTAGATCTCATTGATTAAACAATAGTCGGTGAAGACATTCGGTAAAACTCCCAACTAATGATTCTGTCAGGCTGATGACTAAATAATCGACTCCCTGGCATCCGCGAAAGCGACTCAAGTGAATTCTTTTGGAAGTAAAATGTTGTTCAGAAAGGCCATCTTAGAGAGCCTGACACCTGTTTAATTAAACATGAACCACAAAATGTAATGGAGTCTTATGACGGTTATTTCGGGAGATATTGCAAAGAAATCGAATAGTTTACTTCAATAAATGCATCTTGCATGAGACACACGCTAGATTTTCAGTGGATTAACAGTCATTAGGATAATTGAATGCGTTTGATTCTTAGAAAAAATCGGTTTTTGATTGTGTTGAACAAAGAAAGTATTATATGAATAGTCTTGTATAACCATATTGAAAGTTATTATAAAAGTATCCCCGAAGAACATACTTCAGATTACTGGCAAATCAAAAACTGGTGATGGACACCCCACAAGAACTCAAAACGAAGAAAATCATGTCTAGACACAGGAAAGATATTGATATGACACCGTAAACTGAATCTAGAAGAATAAAAATGATTATTTCCATTTAGTAAGATCGGAAATAGAAATGGTTTCTTTAAGACTTCTGACACTTGTTATTCTATCCAGTAATTAAAACTTGGGAAATGGTTCCCGTTGTTTCCTTAAGTTTTGATGTGTTTTCTGAGTGTTATATAGCGCCACAAATTTCAACTGATTCTTTTTTAGTTTTTGTTTAATGTTCCTTTTACTTCTTACATGCTTTGAAGTATTTAACTTATCAGATATGCGATCATTTCTTTCAAAAGACCTTCAAAAGATACTTTCAAACATTGAAGAAAGCTTTTCGAGATGTTTCCTGTATCTTATTCATTATCGAAAATGGTCGTGATAAGATCAGTAATATTTAAATGAGAACTTAAACATAAGATTTAAGAGGTCTTTTTAGAGCTATTGTTTTGGGTTTTTGCGTTATGGCACCATCCAGCAACAAAAGGTCTAGATAAGCCTCAATGAATATTAGGTGAAACCCTTCTTGCTATCGACAGAATTACGCAAGTGTAATTGTGGACTGAAAGTAAGTTAATCCACAAACGTCTATGTTTGGAACATTTCGATACCGAGATCCGAACACGTATTAACGAGTGAAAGAGGCATCCCAAAAGCTAAGCAAGGTGATGAGAAACGGAAAAGTTTTGTTAGAAGCAACATTTCTGGATTGCTACGCGATATTCATCCTCTTATATGACAGTGTATATTGGACAATTTCCCCACGGATGAAGAATAAACTAGAGGCAGCAGGAATGTGGTTCTCCAGAAGGAGACTGAAAATTCCATAGACGGAGCGATTAAATAACAAAGGAATTTTAAAGAAAATGCCAAGAGAATGAAAACTTCTACTAAGACTAGGAAAGGACTGAGACACGAGGAAGGAGGGGCTGGAAAATTTAACGCCCACGTGTCATGTCGAGAGCGATAGGGAAGGTAGCGACCCCCTCACCTGGGGAGCTTGTCTAAATGGCTGGCAGAAAAAAAGGCTTTAGCGAATAAAGAAAAACTGCTAAGTGCTACACGAGATAGAAAGCTGTGGAGAGCTGTGATCACCTATGCCCTGAAGGAATGCGGCACATAGAACAATAACAGCGACAAACTGACTTATCTAAAAGGATAACTACGTAATGTCGAACCACTTCAGAGGTGGATTTTTTCTGGCTGTGGTACTTTGCGCTTCTATTCTAGTTCTCTACGTGTTTGAAGATAATATACTGATGGTTGAAGTTAACCCGAATGAAAGATAGTGATTTCTTTTCAATCCATAGGAAATTGTACGTTAAGGTTAAAAGTTAAAAGTAGAAATCTCATTTTCAGTTGAACTCTAGCTCATCACAACTTCGGACTGACCAATACTACATTCTTATGCGGAATATAGCAATTATTGATCAGCTGGAATACGACATAATGTGAAAGGATGTTACGATTATTTCTTTTGAGATTTTGCTAGAAGTAATTATCTATGGATATCTTGATCAAACTGGAAATCTAAATAAAATAAGGGTAACTATTATATCTTATGCCAGTGTAAATTATTGTCTATTATAATAAACTAGCAGCATGGCCTGGAGTTACCCGTGCTTGATTCAAAAATCGTACGACTCATACAGCAATCGCTATCACTTGACTTAAAATATTTTTGCCCTTCCTTGCCTTTAAATGAGTGCCCTTTGCCGTGCTGATGTTGCTACATGCTTTACTTCTTGCCTATCTCACACTGCGAATTGTTTCTAAGCTCTATACTAAACATTAAATCCGTTACGAAAAAAGAACTAAACAAAATGAACACAATACGATCAGCTTTAAAATAGGACTCGTAACTGGAAAAACCGAATGAAAAAAGAATGTTAACAAATACTTTTTCACACCCAATCCAGTTCTGCGGAATCAGAATCAACGTCGAGTTTAAGCAAGCGAATGAGCCAATTGGAGTAAAGTGCCATACAGATTAAAATTTTTCCCACTTGTGACGAATTCAGCTATGGATTTTTTTGCATGCTAGCATGCTAGTTAACATTCGTGTCAGTCAGCTGTTGGCTCTCACGCTAGCCAATAGAATCTTTCTGCCTATTCGTGACAGCCAGCTATAGGCTCTCATTCTAGCCAGTAGAAAATGGCCGCAAACTACATGAAAACTGCCGTAGAAGCATGAAAAAATTGATTATTTCCACTATCGATGGTAGTTGGGAAATGCAACGTCGGTCTTGGCCTCTTCATTAACTTGGAGCATGTGCATGTAAATTTTGGTGCAAATCCGTCGAAAATTGCGGCCGTGCATTCGTTACACACACACACACACACACACACACACACACACACACACACACACACATCCTATCTTTTATAGATAGATATTAAGTAATTGTTGATTTACCTTTACCACATGTGAAATTGAAGTAATGTGCCGCGTATAGATTTGAACATTATTTAATTTCGATATTACAATATTATAAAGTCAGGTGAGTTACAAGAATTGTTAATTTACGGGGTTCGAGTGAATATACACAAAGGAGATACCTCAAGTTTGCATAAAACCCAGAATAGTTTTTTATTCTTAGTATTGAAATAGGAATTAGGACGTGTTGATATGCTTTAAAATCATTATTTGAAATATTATTAATTAACAGGGCTTGAATACTGACAACTAGTCTTGAGAAATACCAAGTTCTGTCATTCAGAAAAAAGACATACTGGACAGAATAGTCTGACTATGAAGGCGTGATGCTAGAGATGGGAAATCTTGCATGAATTAATTTCAACTTTTCTTATTAATAAAAGCATTCATTCTTTCAAGGTAAACTGACATCTGACTGTTCAAGGAAGACTTCAAATGTAACTAATAGCTTCTCTTGAAAATAGCCAAAATTTGGCATCGTGTTGTTAGCAAGTAAAAGGGTTTAGCCGCCAAGTATATTCATGCTGACAAGTTTTCTACATTAGAAGATGACACGTCAGCTTTATCAACACTGCAAAAGTGAGCAGCTGAATTTAGGAAGAGAAGGGAGAGTCTTGAAGATGTCCTAAGATCTAAGCGTCCTACGACTACCACCAACGAAAAAAACATTAATTGTGTTCATCACATGTTGATGGGTGACAGGTGATTGCCTATAAATCAAAGAGCCAATGCTAATAGCATATCCCGGGAGAGAGTTGAAAATATCCTACACAACTTGGCACGACGAAGGATTCTACTCGGATGGGTACCACGTCTTCTGACCAAAAAGAGATCTGCAGACTGACCACATCATGGGAAAACATCTGACATTGTTTGAAGCAGATACAGCTGGTTTCCTTCCTACTGAATGATTTTTATATCCAGTGTTGAACTGAATTAAGCACACCAGTTAAATTACAAACAATTGTTCTATCTTAGATACTTCTTATATTTTGTATTTAGATAATAAACAAACCGTCGCCATCGATAGTTTTAGAGCCTTTTTTCTGAAAAGCAAAATAAAATAAGGTAATGCCAAGTCCTCAAGGCCAAATAGAAAGCTACCTAACACCCAACAGATTATATAAAAATATCTATTTCGACGTGTACAACAGAAGCCAAGAAAAACCAAACTTTCCTAGACCCAATCGTTTCCTAGATAAATTAAAATTTGCGACTCTGACAGATTCCTGCACGAATACATTTCCCAATCCCGACAGATTCGAAGATAAATTGACCCAACAGATTCCAAGATAAATCATAATTACCGACTTTCAGCAGATCTCTAGTTAAATTATACATCCCACCTTCAACAGAAAACGTCCTCACACCCAACAGATGTCAAATTATAAGGAAACATCTCCGCCTGAAGAAAAAAACAATTTTCCAAAACAACTGAAATTATAAATATATTTCCAGATAATGCAAAATTATCAATTTCAAATTAATGAAAGAAAATGAAAAAGAAAATCAGCCCGACAGATGAAAAATAACTTTTTCACGTCATCTAGATTAAAGTTAAAACAAAATTCCCAATTCATATCGGATTCTGTAATAAATTAAAAATGTCCCTTTCTCTAATAGATTTCAATATAAGGCAACAATCCAGTATTCTACCCACACAACAACAGTTTCCAAGATTAATCAAACATTTCCATTCCTCAATAGTTTTGGAGAGAAAAGAAACTTCTCTGGACGATTTCCAGATTAAAGCAACTACGACGCAACATACTTCAACTTATAGCCAACTTCCTTCCCAAACAGATTCCACAAAGAGATTCCCCAATGAATTCCCTACGTTCGAACAGATGCCAAAAGAGAACAAATATCACAAGAAACCAAAAGATTTAAAAAGAAAACAAAATTCTTCGAACAAAGTTCCAGATAAATTAAACTTCCCTCAACAAATTCCAAAATGAATTAAACCTTATTATCACCAAGAGATTTGCAATTTTCCACAAATATAAAGTTAATTTACTTGATACAATAATATTTGTATATCCAACATACAAATTTGATATTTGTGTAGCAAAACTAAATAACTTCTTCTAAGCTATGATTTTAAATGTATTTAACATCTTAGATATTTCTAACCAAGAAAAATGTTCCTTTGCACATTGGATTATGCATGTGTAGTTTAAATAAGTCTGAATTGCTACGACGTCACTTGTACAAATCAAGATACCGCTGGTTCAATTCGCCGTCCTTACTTTATGAACACGTCACAACGTATATCTGTATGTCCTTCTCGCCTTTTCACTGCTTCAGCCGTATTTTATCAGGCCAATACTGCGTTCAACCAACCAATCAGCGTTCTTTGTTTTTATTCTCAGTTACCCAGGTAAATAGCCTCCTCCAGTTCGACCAATCAGCACACGACTTGCTATTGGTGGAAGCATGCCAAACTGTACAAAAACCCTCGTTACCGCACATACTGCTAGACGGGAGAGTAATTCTATTTTCACGGGGCAAACTTGCCGATGTCACGTACCGCCCGTTAAGGTAAGACCCTTATTTTCCTATGCACCAGATGCAAGCCACTCTGGCTCGCTTGCTTCGACGCGGCTGTTCACCACAGCACGATGTATAAAATGTAAATTATATATATTCCACAACTGAAAAATAAGTAATAGTCACTGTTCTCTCCGAGTGAGGCAATGACCAGAAATATGACTGAAAACGTTAAGATCACAAACATAATATTTATCTTCATTGGCTCTATGCGTTCTTTTCAACGTAAACAAGAATAGCAACGGCGTTGATTTGATTTGATAAAATGTTTCTCTACCGTTGCGGGTGTGGGGGTCAGTAAGGTTTCATGTGCACTGATATCTGTCTGGAATTTGCATGTTGTTGCTATGTGGTTTCTATATTTGCCCAACAAAAATTAGAATGCCGCATTATTCTGGCCACAGCAATTACTCAGCTGCCACATATAGAGAGCAATAGGTACATTCTTTCTATTACGTCAAAATGACGTCATCAGATTGACTTAATTTCTAAAACTAAAAAAAGGCAAAAACACCCAGTGTAGTAATGCTCTAATGTTTGGGAAATCCTAAATATTTAGACAGCAAAGATCCACCAAAACAATTGAAGAAATATAGTAAAAAGTTAAAGAGTAAATCCTTGTCGTTTGAATATTAATAAAATTGTTTAAATATATATTTTTGGCCGGAATAAAATTTCGTCGTGGTTTTTAAATGTTAAAGACAATAATTATACATTTGTACATAGATTTATTCAACCACATAGAAGCCATTTTGTTTCGCCATTCTCCAAGATCTTGGCATCCTTCTGCGCGAGGAATTGATCTATGTGCTTAGTTTACAGGCTTCCAGAAAATTGCTGTTCATCCCATTAAGAAAATAAGGGGTGGAAATAAATGTCACGCGATTACGGTGGGTCTATTAGAACACTTACGTGCTAATCCCCTTGGGAAAGGTATGAATCCTCTTCTTCTCCTCCCAGCTATGGGTAAATAGCAGGACAGACCGCGTTCTATAGCACTGGATGGCAACTGGTCTACCGCAGGAAGAAATGGCAACCGACAGCGGGAAAAAAAGCTGCCTCGTCAGTCATGTATCGAAAGATACATGATCACCTAAGCGTGTATCACGCATGGCACGTAACTGACTTTAGTAGAACAGGCCAGCGAGGTTGTACCAAATTCATTTAAAAAATGGGATGGTTTTGTTGCGTTTGAGCAAAGTATCGCAGATACAAATACGATCCATCATATTTCTTTCATTAAACTATGAAGCACTCCAAAACTTTAAGTATCCAAGTGCTTTCAAATACATTACAGCAGTCATATGAGATAAGTGGAGTATTCCAGCGATGTACCGTGTCGAGTGACACAGATTAAATTGAACCAACATTTCGATTTGGTCATCATCAACGACTGCAGGCCAACTGGTAACATTTTCGGTGTTCAGACTCCAATATTTCCACTTTTGAATCTAGCGAATCCCTTATGTCTAATATACCCAGAGATGACACCATTTTTATATATGAGACTCATATTTGTTTCTCTTTGTACAGTGTTTTGTTTTTCTTTTCTGGAGATAGAAGAGCATCTATTAATAAATAGGAATTTAAGTTTGTTTTTATTTTTTCATTTTGAGTCTTTAACATAAAATATAACATTTAAAATTCGCAATCAACCAACGAACCATATATAAGACCCATGGAAATATCTTCTTTTAAAATATGTTTATGTTATAAATTTCAGTGACGTGTGAAACGAAATCATGTGTTCAAGCGACAATTATTGAAATACGTCATCAAATTTTGTTCTAACGTAATATAAATATATATATATATATATATATATATATATATATATATATATATATATATATATATATATATATATGCTAGCAGCATGATCCAGCGTTGCCCGTGCTTGATTCAAAAATCGTACCACTCATACAGCAATCGCTATCACGTGACTTAAAATATTTTTGCCCTTCCTTGCCTTTAAAGGAGTGCCCTTTGACGTGCTGCTGTTGCTACATGCCTTACTTCTTGCCTATCTCACAATGCGAATTTTTTTCTAAGCTCTATACTAAACATTAAATCCGTTACGAAAAAAGAACTAAACAAAATGAACACAAAACGATCAGCTTTAAATAAGGACTCGTAACTGGAAAAACCGAATGAAAAAAGTATGTTAACAACAAATACTTTTCACACCCATTCCAGTTCTTCGGAATCAGAATTAACGTTAAGTTTAAGCAAGCGAATGAGCCAATTGGAGTAAAGTGCCATGCAGATTTAAATTTATCCCACTTGTGAATGCACCTATCGAATTTTTGGATCCTAGCATGCTAGTTAACATTCGTGTCAGTCAGCTGTTGGCTCTCACGCTAGCCAATAGAATCTTTCTGCTTATTCGTGGCAGCCAGCTATAGGCTCTCATTCTGGCCAGTAGAAAATGGCCGCAAACTACAATTAAATTGCCGTAGAAACATGACAAAATCGATTACTTCCACTATCGATGGGAATTGGGAAATGCAAAGTTGGTCTTGGCCTTCTCCGCTAACTTGGAGCATGTGCATGTAAATTTTGGTGCAAATGCATCGAAAATTGCGGCCGTGCATTCGTTTCATTAAATAATATAGACAAGTTTTATCTATTTTTTTTAAGTTCCTAAGCCATGGCTTATGTAAGCCGAAAGCTTAGATTGGATTCAAACATGTGTCAATATGGTGTTTTCCTTTCGTCTTTCAACGATAATGTGATTAAGCTTATCAGACAATACGAAAGGAACTTACTTAAAATAAATAGACAAAACTTGTCTGTATTATTTAATGAAACATGCATTAATGAAAAATTGCTGCCGAAATATACACAATATATATATATATATATATATATATATATATATATATATATATATATATATATATATATATATATATATATTCGACGCAGTTTAACGCTTAGCAAGCTAGATCAATTACGATTCAGTAGTGAGTTATAGTCTTACTGGTTAGTCCATACTTTCAGCCTTATGCTACATCTAAGCTATGCTTATTAAGCCACTATGTGTGTACGTCTATATTGTTTTGAATTTGCTGAAGATGATAGATCGTTTATTGATATAAAGAATGTTTTAAACAGTTTGAGGATTGCATAATATGTGAAATTGTTTTTCTCAAGCAATATCGATTTCTGCGCACAGACTTTTTCTATCTATCTCAACCTGTTCATATCTATCTATCTATCTATCTATCTATCTATCTATCTATCTCAAACTGTTCATATCTATCTATCTAAGTCTGTTCATATCTATCTATCTATCTATCTATCTATGTATCTATCTCAACCTGTTCATATCTATCTAAGTCTGTTCATATCTATCTATCTATCTATCTATCTATCTATCTATCTAAGTCTGTTCATATCTATCTATCTATCTATCTATCTAAGTCTGTTCATATCTATCTATCTCTCTATCTATCTCAACTTGTTCATATCTATCTATCTATCTATCTATCTATCTCAACCTGTTTATATCTATCTATCTATCTATCTATCTATCTATCTATCTAAGTCTGTTCATATCTATCTATCTATCTATCTATCTATCTGTCTGTTCATATCTATCCCTCTCTCTATCTATCTCAACCTGTTCATATCTATCTAAGTCTGTTCTATCTATCTATCTATCAGTAATTTGAATAACCATGTTTCATTCACTATTTTGTTTTTCTTTTTTAATTTCTATTCTTTGAGAATTGTCTTTGGAATTTCATAATTCATTGAAGTAGAATATTTATTTCAATTATCCATTTATATTTAATATAATTTTTCAAATTTAATTTATTTTAGAATGTCAGAAAGAATCAAGGTAATAATTTATTGAAACTTTGAAGTTCTATTTCTTTAAGGAACCTATTTATTCATTTAATCCCATAACTCGTGAATTTTATTTCACGAAGAAAATGCACCAGGATGTCAAGCAGTAAAGATATTTTCCAAAGTTGGTAAGAAACATGGCAATGATTTACCAATGCTCAAAAAGATCTCTTGAATTTCTTTGGTGTAAAGAAGGAACAAATTTCACTTTTCAACAAGAAATTGAATTTACTGAAAACATTGAAAAAAATTGAATTTGCTGAAAACATTGAAAAAAATTGAATTTACTGAAAACATTGAAAAAAAGAAAAAAAGAACAAATTTACTGAAAGCAAAAAAGAGAAAACAAATAAAAGAATAAAAATAAATAAATAACAAGAAGAAATAGAGATTATCGAAAATCTATAGAACTTTGAATGCAAATCTAGTTTTCGGGTTTATTTCTTTCCTGCCGGGAATGGTAATTTATTTTACAGAACAGATTCTTTCTTTCAGTTATAATTTTTAATATGCAAAGTAAAAATAAATAAAAAATGAAAAGATAAAATGCAAATAAAATTGAGAAAGCCAGATCGATAGACAGATACTTTACTTTTGAGTTCTCCAAGAAAATGGAATATGAAAATTGGAAAAACTTATTGGCAGAATATAAAAATATTACTTTTCAATCAGATTGACTTATAGCAAAGAAAAGAATCAGGAACACCTAAATAGAAAATAGATTAACAGGAATCAACATAAACCAGAAATATATATATATATATATATATATATATATATATATATATATATATATATATATATATATATATATATATATACAGAGAGAGAGAGACATATATATATATATATATATATATATATATATATATATATATATTAAAAAGAAGAGAGGTACCGCAAACTTTTTGGGTTGTGATGTGGATTTTTTTTTTAATTATTATTATTTTTTCTAAACATTCCACATTACAACCCAAAAAGTTTGCGGTACCTCTCTTCTTTTTAATATAAACACTTTTCTCTCGATGGAACCATTAAAACCTCTTCATTTTATA
This sequence comes from Acanthosepion esculentum, assembly GCA_964036315.1. NCBI lineage: Eukaryota > Metazoa > Mollusca > Cephalopoda > Sepiida > Sepiidae > Acanthosepion > Acanthosepion esculentum. The sequence goes on along the minus strand of OZ038485.1, from coordinate 3,137,280 downwards.
TATATATATATATAGAGAGAGAGAGAGAGAGAGAAAGAGAGAGAGAGTGTGTGTGTGTGTGTGTGTATACATAGAAATCAACACTGAAATTTAAATGTCACTTACAAACGTTCACGCAATCTCTAGCCGATGGTACCTTGGACAGATATCTTAGTGACAGTTGTGGGTTCACTCCCTTGAAAAGTCACATACTCTGAATCTGAGAAAAAAGTGATGAGTATGAAGGAATTAGGAAACATCGTCAGATAATGGAAAGAGGACTAAGAACAAATTTAGCAAATGGAATTGATTAAAGATCTCTGTTCGAATTTCCAAGAAAGATACTGAGTCCAACTGTAGAAGGCCTGTTATTAGAACGGCCGGAAACTTGTGAATATAACAATCAAGTTTACTGTGCTTGTCCGAATAGTAAAGCATATAATAATATCAGTTTTTTAGGGTACAGGTAAACTCTATATGGATAGCAAATCAATTGTATTAGCTTAACGTTGGGCGGTAACGGTTATGGTTCAAATTATTCTAGAGGTTAATGAGTGGAAATAATTCTTAATTTGTTTATTGTTTATATATTTATTGATTTAGATTGGGGTGATTCGTTTTTAGATTTTAATTTTTAAGTAACGTAGTAAAATTTGTTTTCGTGTCTGCGTTTTGAGTTCTGATCGTTTATATAGTAATTTTTGTTGGTCTGGGAAGGAAATTATAGCTATTTTCTCCTCGGGACTAAGTTTACAGCTTCGGGATTTATTGTTTTAGGCTAATCCTGTTCTTATTTCCCATGATATTTTTGGTGAGATTTGTTTTTTGGATTTTAATATCCCATATATGTTTAAAAAGCATTGTGCTATTTGCATATTTTACTATTTGAAAAGTATGTTTTGCGTGCGTAGTTTTTCCGTTTCCATAGACCGTCTTGTTAATGCTATGTATATTTTCCTTCGTTAGCTGCTGATTTTACAGTGGCTTGGTATATTACATTGCTTTGCAAGCAATTGTTGTTTAAGGGACAGTCGTTCTTTTCTCTGAAGCTACACATGCGTTTCATGTGTGCGGGTAAATTTTTGGTTGTTTCTGTTGTGCCTTTTTCTAAATTATTTGTACCTCCAAACAAGAGTATTAACAATCGTATTTTCATCAAACTTTACTTTCACACAAACACATATACACACGAATATATATAGATTGATTGAAATTCATTGACTCACTTCTAGCAGTTGACTACATCTTCTACGCGCCGCTGGCGAATCTCATATGTGTTGTTCTTGTCCTAAGTATTATCGTTCATTACCAACCTTCATGTGATTATTCTATTCACTAACCTTCCCTAGGTTACAACAATATGCTTGTATAATATCGTCGCTTCTAAATTTTAGTATTTGAAATAAAGTCTATTGAATCATGTTGAATCATCGATCTCAAAATTTCCACTCCTATAGCAGTTCTTCGCAACGGAGTAGAAAGGGCATTTGTCAGCCCCCTGTTGCATCATACACTCATGGATTTCCTTTGGAGGTTTTTTTTCTGCAAGAATAATTTTATGACACCCCAGTGGATCATTGACTAAACAACGTCATTGGAAATGATATGGTTCAGACAATGATCCAAAACAATTTAAAAAATAAGCTTAAGGATCCTGCAAATTGGCACTTTGCAATATAAAAGAACTCTCTTTCCAGTGACAATTGCAAAGTAACTTTCAGATTTTGGAAACTGGGTCGAACCAAGAACATTTCAAAATTTATATATTTATTTATAATTTGATTAACAAAAATTGAGTTGCATAATAAAATCTCACACCACTAGGGAAGCGGTTGTAAATATTTCTAATAAAAAATATATCAGCTGAATTTGATATGGTGTATTGTTCATATAAATATGTTTATGCTGAAAAAATTACCAAATTTAGTTGGTTAATAACTAGGTTTTGTGAAAACATTGACTTGAATAATAAATTCTGATCTCTCTCTCTCTCTTTCTTTCTCTCTTTCTTTCTCTCTCTTTCTCTCTCTTTCTCTCCCTCTTTCTCTCTCTTTCTCTCTCTCCCTCTTTCTCTCTCTCTCTCACACACACAGACACACAGACACACACACACACACACACATATATATATATATATATATATATATATATATATATATATATATGAATGTATGTATGTGTATGTGCGTGTGTATGTGTATGTGTCTCTTAGTCGGACCGAGAATTTTTCAGCACCACCTCTTATTTTTAAATATTTGATAGTCAAATATTCGAATATTTCTTTTTCTTCTTAAAGATATTTTCGTTCTTGAAATTACTTTTCAGAAATATTTTTTAAAGTACTGGCTTTTAAATAATTTCTTCTCTTTCAAGACACTTTATCTAAGAGAGAGAGTGTAAGAGAAAGAAAGAGAGAGAAAGAGGGAAAAGAAAGAGAAAGAGAGAGAGAAATAGAGAGAAAGAGAGAGAGAGAAAGAGAGAAAGCGAGAGAAAGAGAGAGAGAAAGAGAGAGAGAAAGAGGGAGAGAAAGAGGGAGAGAGTGAGTGCGTGTGTATGAAAAAGTGAGAAAGCAAAACCAGAAGACATTTTTGCGATTTAATCTTCGTCAAATTCAAAATACGCCCACCTCCCGCGCCCGGGGGAGTTGGAACTTTATATGTCGAATTATCTAAAGCCTGAAGCAAAATTTCCTTTAAATATATGTATTTCTCGGGCGTGTAAAAGATCTATCGACCTTTTGAAAGATTATATATTTTTCTTTACTAAATAAGTATCATGTTATGAGTTTTAATTTTCTAAAGAAAAAAATCTTTACGTTTTCAACATAAATTTATGGAAAAATATTTATTTATTAAAACAATTTTAACTTGATCCCAACAAATATAGTGACACAAGTTCCTTTTGAAATACATTTTTCTTCACATGCAGATATATTCCATAGACCTCAACGAATGACTTACTCTTTTTTGTATAATGTCGAGAGAAAATCTCACAGATATGTTGTAAAATAAATTGTCAGGGATGTCTTTTCGTAGTGTCACGTCAAATGTGAATGACGCTTAATTAGAGTTGATGAACGACAGCTGATAAAGAAGATTAGATGTATTTGGACATGCGTTGAACTCAAACGAACAATTCCCGATAAATTGTCACCCGAACAGGCAGGCAGACTCTCCATGAAAATTTGAATCTATACCCACCACACGCCCACGCGCTGGTGCGCTCACCAAGAGAGTAATCGTCACCCATTCTCTCATCTACATTCACGCCCTTTCTATGTAACACGCTATTTGCGTCGTGAAATAAGAGATCCGGTTTGATTGCGAAAATAAGTTTTGTTCAAAATCGCCTTGTATTCCCATCATTATTCCACACTATAAAAAATGGATAAAAAGGACAACTCCAAATCATATTTCTTTACCATGGTTCTTTTATTGGTTTTATCTCTAAACTCTCGTCATAATTTACATATTTACATAATTTACGTATTATTCTTTAATTCACAAATCATTACACATTTTATATATTATTAAATAATGTACATATTATTACGCTATTAATATATTATTACATAGTTTACATATCAGCTTTTTAACGAATATGGCAGAAATCGGAATCTGCGAAGAAATGAGAAATGAAAAGTTATGGCTAAAGAAAAGAGAAAAAAGAATAAAGAAAGGAAAGAATAACGCAGTGAGAAAGAAGCGAAAAAGAAGAAATGAAAAGAGAAAAATAGGAAAGATGAGGATAAGGAAAAAAGAGGGAAACAGTGAAGAAAGAAAGAAAGAAAGAAAGAAAGAAAGAAAGAAAGAAAGAAAGAAAGAAAGAAAGAAAGAAAGAAAGAAAGCAGAATTAGCAAAGTGGGCGAAAGTGACAAAATGGCGATACCTAAAAATGAATTTTGTTGACTTTTTTAAAAAGTGGAAAGTATTTTGTGATAACTGCCTGAGGTTTAAAGAGTAGTCATTTGAAAAGAACTAAGCCATCATTTCCTCGGGCAGACTTTATTTTTGTTAATATTAAATGACGAGATCACATCCTGGTAGGTTATTTATCGCTTCTCCTGTCATGGCTATTTCAAAATGAACTGATATTTTTAATGCAAATATCAGCACAAAATTCAAAACGCTTTTTATTAGTACGTCGTCTCTCATAAAACATTCGAGATGTTTTGAATTTTGCTACTTTTAGATCTAATTTTAGGGGGACACTTTAAAAAAATAAACTAGGCTAACTTAGGTAAGTGTTGTGGTGGAATCCACCTAATCTGCATAGGTGACTACCAACTATATAAATAATGGTTGATACCGGAAGACGAGAGGAGAAGAGAGATGGAATCACGAGATCCAACTAGAGACTCTGATCGACTGCGACTAGTCAACACATTCTCCAGGAACGTCTTCCCAGAAATATACAGAAATACTATATGTACTTATTGTGTACACTTTTCTTGTTATAATACATTCTTGTTCTAAGTACATTTTGTGTTGCATTATTATTCCATGCAATAGGCGAGATTCAACATTGAGTCAAGACTCAACAGTAAGTGATGATAAGAAAGACAATTCAGAATTAATAACTGTTTTTTTTAAATGTCGCTCGATACTCCACATGTAGACAACTTAAATGGAATAATTACATCTTGAAACGTGAGATAATTTCAATTATAGCAAACAAGAAAATGTAAAAATATACAGAATATGTAGTTTTATGCGTCAAGGAAAGCAATCTCCAAGCAAACAAAAAAAGAAAAAATATGTTACTGATGATTTTAATGAGAATGAAGTCAAGAACAAATATTCATCTTCTCAAAAGAAATAAAAATATTGTATATAAAAATCATTTATTTTCAATTATTTTCTTATACAAGACACGCTTATATACCGGCTGATTTTCTATAATTTCGTCAATATATATTATGTTTGCAATGGAATTATAGATGTGCATGCAGGATTTTCTACTCTAGTGGATGTTCTACCTAGAAAATGAACATCGCTTCAAAATTCTCTCGGTGAAAAACGTTCAATTTATCAGACTGGGTAAATATTAACCTTACCGGATATCTGAACATCATCCGTAAAACTTGGGAGATATTTTTGAGCCATTTATACAGTAAATTAGATGTTTTTAGTATCTGTCTATATTTCTGAGAAGATATATTATGTACACTATTTACATTTTTCGGACTATCATCCTCATCTTTGTTGCCATATTTATCACGTCTTGGCCGTTGAACGCTCCAGACTTCTTCAGGTGGTTAAAATGCCAAACTGAACCATTTATTTCGCTTGCTGCTCGAGGACACATGGCACGGTGGATAAAGGCGTTAGTTAGATCCAGTGACAGGACCCAAAGAGTGTGAGTTCAATACCTGGTTAAGGCAGTGGAGAACTTGAAAAGGGGAATTAACAGGAGATAACTGATAACTTACATCTATTAAACATGGCACGTGGAACTAGAACAGTCTACCCCAGCGAGCGAAATAAAGGGTTTAGTTCGAAATTCCAACCACCTGAAGAAGGCCGGAGCGTACAACGGCCGAAACGTTGTGATAAATATGACAGCAAAGATGAGGATTATAGCCCGAACAATGTAAATAGTGTAGATGTTTTTAGTTAAGATTTAATTGTCTTCTCAAACTTTTATTTAATTACAAATAAATACGGACTATTTTACATTGACACTTTGATATATATAAAAAATTGGAAAAAAGAGATATTTGAACTGTTTGTATATATTGAAATTTAATGTCACGGTTTCTTTTAGTTCTTTGTGATTTTGTTGAATTCTGCTATATATATTAGTGAATGGTGAGAGATGAAATTTGTTTTTGTGAACTAGCAAATTGTAATGAATGAATGTGTCGTGAATGAAATTAGCTAAGTCTAGGATAGAAAGTGTAGCCTTCCTTTCTCTATTGGCCTTGAGCCACAATTCTTTTAATTAAAACAATAAATATATATTTTACATTGACAGATTGAAGCCAGATTTTTGCATCTTTAAAAACAATTCTTATGGAACGGGGAGTTTTGAAAGTAGCAAGACACATCTTATTCTCAATATACAGAGAGATACATTTGCAACGAACAAATTTATGGTGCCAAAAGATGCTTTACGAATAAATAAAAAACACCAGTAAAGCTGTTCGACCTCTCCGTCGGGTCGTGCAAATATAAAGATCTCGAAAGTGAGAAAGGACAACATCATAAATCGGAAAATGCCTTTGAAATGGGGACAGCATATCGATGCGGATTTAAAAACATGGGTTGCGGTCAACATTTTAACAAGCTTACTTGAAAAAAAAGCAACGACAAACAAAATGAGGAACGTGATTATTTCTGGGAAATTATCCTTTCTCAATCATTTGATATATATATAGTCTTAAGATGTGCTATATTTATGGGATAAAGTGCTCAATATCAGAGATAGAACGTGTGTAAATATAAAAATGAACATATAAGTCAACACTTAGAGGCGACAGTCTGTTTCATGCTAGATGCAATCGTCATCCTGACGATTGCATCAAGCATGAAATAGACTGTCGCCTCTAAGTGTTGACTTATATGTTCACTTTTCTATTATATATATATATATATATATATATATATATATATATATATATATATATATATATATATATATATAAAGAAAGAACAGTAAGATATAAAATCCGGTGTTCTTATAGATATTTTTATTTTTACACAATAGTGCTCAATGTAAATTTACAGAGCATTAATATTATAAATTAATTGATTTAAAATATGTTTTTTTTCGCTACACAGTGATAACCATGTTTCAGAAATGGAAGCTAAAGCATTTGAATTTAATTTTGTTATTAAACCAAAGACATTAGTTCCATTTCCTCGTCAAGCGAATTTTTTTTAAATTTACGGTTGTTAAAGGCACGGCAAAGGTTCATAATTGAGGGTTTCCAAGGATACCGATCAATCCATTCATCTAGACAAGGGGTGGTAGGGGGTTCAAATTTTAATTTTCGTTGTATCAGTTAATAGTTACATTCGAAAGCGGGTTTATGTTTAGGGATGGGTAGGGATGTATCTTTCATTCTTTCTATCTGTTATAAAAAATAAAAGTTTACTGAATTAGTGAAATAATTTAGCCACCTATGCCGTCATTGTCATAAAGTTTACATAAAAAAAAATTAATCTGGCAATATACATATTTATGTATACTCGATAAGGAAAAAATAATTTTATACACAGTAAATAATTCAATACATTTACTTGGTTTTAAAAAGAAATATAGTATATTAAATATTAAAAATAATTTTTTTTAGAAATGTGGTTAAAACATATTCTAGCCTAAACAGTCCCTCAAAATCTTTAAATATACAAAGAGAAAAAATACCGTAAGAATTTTTGCCGTTAGGAAAAAAAACAAAAAAACAGACGACCTGAATTTAGCGGATGTCAGAATTTGTTGAAAGATACATCACTTTTAACAACCGTAAATTTTAAAAAATAAGTTACTCCAAAATTCGCTTGACGAGGAAATGGAACTTTGGTTTAATAACAAAATTAAATTCAAGGGCTTTAGCTTCCATTTCTGAAACATGGTTATCACTGTGTAGCGAAAAAAACATATTTTAAATCAATTAATTTATAATATATATATATATATATATATATATATATATATATATATATATATATATATATATATATATATATATATATTGCTGCTAGTAGATGTAAACAAGCAACAAAATTAATATGAAAGAAAAACTAGTAAAAAATGAAAAATCATTAAACTTCATCTTAGAAATTCCTACAATATGACACATTTAGAACTGCTACCAGGAGTAAACAAACAATATGACGACAAAATAAAATGGAATAAAGAAGAATGCATCCCAACGTCTAAATTTAAGTGATGTCTTAAGTCTTAATCGAATCGTTCATAAACACGTTAGCATAAATTGTTCGATTATATCGATCTCAGTCACTTCATCTACGTATGTAGCTGTCTATCTTCATAATAGTCACTGATATAATGCAAGATAAATATAAAGTTTTTTTCTTTCAAAATATGACGTTCAAGTATTAATTTTTTCTTTTAATATCTCATTTGCACATGGGAGCCATAATAATAGAGTATTTGACAACTGGTCTTCACAAGGCGATGTAGGATCGATTCGGGAAAGATGGTCGATATATTAATGATTGGGTAGAACAATTGGTTCCTCCTGTAAAGCTCATTTTCTTTCTCTTTCTCATCCTCTTCACTTCTGTTCTTGATCCATTTATTTCTTTACTTTCCTTTTTTTCTTTTTCTTTTTTTGCCTTCCTTATCTTCTGCTTTTCTTTTATTCTTAGATTCCATTCCTTCCTGTCTCGTTTTTCATCTTCATCTTCCAGCCTTTCTGATATTCATCAATAGTTCCCTTCTACTCTGTTCTTCCTTTCTTTTAATCCATTCATTCATATGTTGACCATTGTTTACACCAGTCGTCCGTCCATTCTTCATTCTTTCCTTTCTTCCCTTCATATTATTTACATTATCCCTATTTTTCCATTTTCTATTTGTCTTCTCGCTTTCATTTTTCATTTTAGCATTCTGTTTCTTCACCCTCTTGCACCTTTCATCCGTTCCTTTTCTCTTCTCTTTCTTTCATTCTTTCCTTCTTTCTTTCATTCTTTCCTTATTTCCATCTTTCTATTTCTTCATATTTCCTTCCGTTCTTCTTCCCTTTCTTCTTATAGTTTGTTATTACGTCTCTTGACAGATTCTTTCCAACTGTCTTTGAAGTTCACATTGGCCACTCCCATTTCACCTCTGCCTTTCGCCACAGTTCGATGATGGCTTCCTTTTTCTTTTTTTTCTGCTGGAAATAATCAAAGATTCGGTTCTATTCATAAAACAACTCAACAATGTATCTACCATTCCCAAGTGGCTGCAAAACGAGATGCTTTTTTTCAGGCATGTCTTTCAACGAAAGACGGTTATATATATTCGAAGAGATTTTCAGGCTGAAGTAAAAAAAACAAAAAAAAACAACTTTTATTTAAGGCTTTATTCAATAATTCGTTGGCTTCTATTTACCAAACACAAAACAGCTTTTAACAATGTGGAATTTGCCATTCTACTCGACAGTAGCAGGGGTGATAAGGTATATCACTACAGAGTAGACTGTTTAGTAATATTCATTGTTAATTTTGTTTTTTGTACATTTGGGTCTATCCATTCATTGAAATCCTTCAGATATACAGTGAATATGGCAGAAGACAATTCCTTCATTTTACATGCAACGATTGAAGAAATAGATCAGCCGAAGGATTAGAAAGAAGTGAATCTATATGTTTGAAGGTTTTATTGAAATTTTATTTAAGTTTCCACATGTCCTTCATCATTAGCAATACAAAGGGTAATACGATTTTACTGTTCACGGAAAACATTTGCCAACTGATTTACAGTAATGTCTGAAATCACATTAGTTATTTTAGCTATACTTAAAACTAGGTACATTAAACTTTATAACATTTTTTACAGATTATTTCTATCGCCAGTACAAATAAAGTTATAATTTTTTTAAAGTGCACACGAACTTTGTGAACACCCTGTATATATATACATATATATATATATATATATATATATATATATATATATATATAGAGAGAGAGAGAGAGAGAGAGAGAGAGAGAGAGGAACGATCAATATTCTGATTTCATTTTCACGACTAATGTTAATAAATTTTATGAAAAGTTTCTGATCATGCTGAAATGAACGATATTCAAGCAATCCGATTCAATGGCAGTTTTAAGATCCTAGAATACTTGCGTTAAGATGATTCACTGCTGGTGAAAATCTTAAGGACAATCAAAATAAAGAAAAAATATAACTTTTTGCGTTGTTAGACTCATCCACTTAACATTTGAAAACTGTTCTATTATTTAATAGTGAAGATTTCAATACAAGGAAATTAGGCTAAATACTAACTGGTTAAAAGTTTAAAACCATATCGTTTAAACGAAGCTGTAATTGGTAAAGACATAACGAAATTTAGTCATTTATTTTCAAACCTAGTCACTCCAAAATAATTGAAAAATGGCGTCACTTTGTTATCAAGTTTTTTTATCATTTTCGTTCTTTGTATCATCAGTGCCACTTTTTGTATTGTGCTGGGCAATCAAATAAAATACGCTTTCCAACACTGTTTACTGTTTGATTGTATTTTGAAATTTTGTTTTCCTTTGTGCTTTGTGGTGGCTTCAGCGGAAATAGTGGTGCCTACCCAGACTTGGGCCTCTGCTACACCCCCAAAGAAAGATGCACAACATTTTGCGGGCATGCAGTAGTATTTCTGCAACTATATCTCTGGTAATGTGCTCCTAACAGTATCATCGGCCCAAGAAGCGGTGGCAACAAAGACTATCTCTCTCCTAACCACAGATGTCAAGACCAGAAAGTTGGTCGGTGTTAGTAGGGAGACGATTGAGGAGGCTCTAACGAGCCTGAATATTGGCGCCAGTGTCTTGACAAAGCAGAGTAATACTATGTCGGACATCCTGCTGGCATCTGAAGAGGTTGCCAAGTAATTAGCAGGAAGAATCCTCATGACCAAATCCGTAAGATTGCAGTCCGAATATATGGGCACCTAGAGTTACATTAAACCGGTTGCACATGGACATTTTCGAGGACCATTTGGGGGCTTTTTTCTCTTACTATGGACTTGTCGGGATGTCTGTGTTGCAGGTTACAGGTAACTGCCAAAACCTTTCGGAAATAACGACACACTGATATACGAGGGAATGAATATCTTTCAAGTTTGCAGTAGTGGGGAGACAAGACAATATTCTGTAGAGAAGTTTTAATCCCGCTTCCGTGCCGTGGTGGGGTCTTTATGCCACACGTAACAGTATGACAATACTCAAGACAGCTTTTCGTACGCTGCGTGTTGACAGAGGAGCTTTAAAGATGCCTTCCCTAACCTTACTATCACTCCTTTACATCTCGGTGCTGAGTGCTGACGTGAGCCTCACCACCAGAAGGCTTTCCTCAGCGAGTGTCGTTCAGTAACCTTTAATGGCCTAGGAAGGCATTTTATCGGACCCACTCTGTAACCGGCTTGGCTTGTTGGCAGATGAGTTGCGCTCTTTCTCGCCCAGAGCGCCGGTGGCAGATTAACTCAGTAGACATGTGTTTTCGATTACCTGACGATTACTTTTTAATGTGTTGCCTCTCAAATACGGGAATTTCAAGACGTGCTTGGGAGACATGCCCGATTGTCACCGTTGTGATCGTAGTTCGAGTGAAACGGCCGAACACGCCTTCTTCAACTGTCCGCTGGTGCGCCCGTTTGTCAGCAAGCTAACGACATGTATCGATCCCAAATATCTTGTGTCCATCGATCTCGCGAACGTGTGCGATAATGCGTCGCCCCGGTGTTCCGTTCTGCAAAGCTGTGGCAAGAATGGCGGTGTGGGTGAAGCGAATGGAGGGAATCTTACGTGACGAACATTATTCGGATCAGGATCTGATTAGATTCTTTGGATATCAGATGAGGATGAAGATTAGAACTGATAGAAAGCGTTTGATTTCGGCAGAGTTCAGCAAAAGGTAGGTGCGAGCTGCGTTCGTATGAATCGGGTTACGCCTGTTTTCCTATTTTAGTCTCTTTAGTAAACAACGAGGTGGATTTTTGGCAGACCCCACTCCTTGTTAAGTTAGTCTCTTTTTGTTCGCCCTGTTAACGTCATTTCTGGCCTTTTCCCCACTTTTTCCTTTTGGTCCTTGTCAAGATTCCTGGTCTGCCCAGTTTTTATCTTCGCTTTTTATCTTTATTGGACCAGCCTTGTATATTTTCACACTCCCAAATTGATTTTGTCTAACGAGGAAGCTTCTTGACTCTGTTTATAGGCAGAATACAGCGGCCAATGTTATTTTTGTGCGCTGGATGGGTTCATATTAAGTTTCGTTTGAATGTTTTGTTTTCTTTTATTTTGATTATTGGGTTAATGCACCCCCCTTCATGTCATGTGAAAATTTTTTTTTTTCTATTTATTTTGTAAAATTACAAAATTGTAGCACAAGGCCGAAGGGGAAGTGGGGAGAGGCTGGTCTTTCTCTACCTATCCTATTCCTAGTTAACCATAATCATGACCCATTCATCCATTACAATTACACATTCCCCACAAAAACTCATCCATCACCTCACAATCCTGCACACACCACATATTCACAAGAGTCCTACAAAATCCCCCATGATGTAAAAATTTGTAATGTTCATATATATATATATATATATATATATATATATATATAATTAAAAATACCATGG
>OZ038485.1:3080000-3120000 GCA_964036315.1 Acanthosepion esculentum | reverse complement strand
TTCTCTGTTTCCAGATTCCTTTAGTTACTCCTGTCCATATTTTTACTTGTCATCTGGTGATTTTACAGTGACTTGGTATATTATATTGTTTTGTAAGCAATTGTCATTTAATGGACAGTCGTTCTTTGCTCTTTAGTTGCAGTTGGGTTTGGTTTGTGAGGGTTGTCTGTTGGGTATTTTCTTTTTTTTGGTTTGTTGGTATTTTTACGTTTTGTTGTTCGGTGCATTGAACCATATTATGTTTTCTATTCCTGTTGGCTTTTTTGTACTGTTGTTTGTCAGTCTTGTCGAACATACATTTAGTGCATTCTCATAATAGTTTTATCTTCGTTAATGATGGTTTCACTGGAAAAATTATCAGATAACCAAATGTTAATTGATTGTGGTATCTGCTTGATTATTGTTGGCGGATGTTTGTATGTGTAAAGTGGTTTGTCGTTCGGTTATCTATATGATTGTCAATATGATTGTCAATATGATTGTCAACATGATTTTCAATATGATTGTCAATATGATTGCACCTTTTTGTTGTGGTGCAGATAGTTCTGTGTTAAACTTGACTCGGCAGATATTTCCCCGTAAGGTTGATCCACTTTTGCATATTGTTCTGATGTTGTATGAACTACAATCTTTAAAGTTCTTTCTGATACGCTTTTGAATTAAGGCAGGCAGACTGTGGCAGCTTCCTATCTCTGCCTGTGGACGCCATGTTTGCCAGGTAATTGTTATGCTTAGGAGTATGTTTAATGGTGATCATTTGTGTTGTGTATGGTGCTGTAGGTTTCAGACAATACCTATCTTTACGCTGTATGAATAGTTAAGAATGAATAAGGAAAAGTTAAGTTATTGTCCAATGAAATTTCGATTGCGATACACGAATATCTTGAACTCATTCTCTATGCGAGTTATTATATACATTCCGGAAGACCAGCTGAATTTTCGTTTCTTCTTTCATTGTGAACTGAATCGAAGGTCTTACTGAGTTCATATATTCAAGCAGTATTTTCAAGGCTTCTGCGGGAGGTCAGATGATGAAAGTGTCATTTACATAACACAGCCATCATTCATAATTTAATAATTTCAATATTTAGAAAAATACGCATGTATTCCTAAATTTAGTTATGTTTCTAATGTATGTATGTATATCTGCATGTATATATGAATCTAACTATTTCTCTATCTGGAAACTGTTACACAAGGTTTTGAGGAAAAACGAAACAGATGCAGAAAATCTTTATGAATGCTTCAAAACTTTATTACTTTTCATTTTTCATTGGCAATATGTGAAGGATGCCGCGTTGTTGAGATTATTTGGCATTTGGGAGAAATCTAAGTTAACTCTTAATTCCACCTTAAATATCACTTTCCTCTTCACGTCTACCTGAGGAACATTTCCACCCCCTTTCTCGGAGGGCGAGCTTCTCGGTGTTGAATCTCCATCTGGTCTCGTCACATCTGCTTTTCTTCTCTCTACACAATGTCCCTTATTTGTATCGATTTGATTTCCGAGCTATGAGACATAACTTACACGTTAAAACACCCTATCAGTTTTTTTTTAAAAATGATGCCCGGATCATTTCTAGGTCAGACATTTATTTTATATAATAATGGAAAGTTACTCGATTTCCGAGTACAACCATCTTCTAGTAAATCCCTGTTGCAGACACCTGACCAGGCACATTTGTATTTGCTCAACACCTACAGAGATCATCTGTGGTTTCTACAGCAACTATGCTGAGCAGACCTTAGTTTCAGTTTCTGGCAGGGATCGCATAATGAGCAATTTGGAAAACTCCAATACACTAAAACCCTCGTTTCTGATGACTTCGCGCTAGAACAACCATCGACTACTTATAAACTATTCCATCTGACTAATTTTATTCACAAAGCTTGGGTCAAACCGTGGCATAAATTTAAGAAATATTCCAAAGGCACTGGGCTCTGGGATTGCCTCCCCACATCGATAAACTGGCAAATGAACCATGGTAAGAATCGAACATCGGTCCTATGGTCGGAAAGCGAACTCGTTAACTATGTATCTACACTATTAAAGAAAACACAATTTCCCCTTAATATATAAGTGTTTACTTATATCTCCGACATGGTAGTAATAATGTAAAAACACAAAAAACGAAGAGATGGCTTCAAATATAAAATAATTAAAACTGAATTCTGCACAAGGAATAAGATTAATATTAAGTCAATTGCAAAACTTATTGTGCTAGAGAATGCTAGACCATTAAACACCGTTTTAATAAATTGATTTTAATTTTACAATTTTCCCCTAAATTGCTAAACTGTTCCTTCTAAATTCCATTTGCACAAAAAATGACATCGATAAAATACACTTAGACACTGAATAATCTTTACAATAAAGGTTTTTACATATAATCCTTAGTAGATAACGTAGCAAATCATTGTATATCTTGGTTCTGAAAAATACCGATTTCTCTGAATAAAAGGGAATATATATTAATGGAGTTAATGTTAATATTAACTGTTTCCCTCCAAGGAAACATTTGGCATTCTTTGGCCGAGCAGCCAGTACAGCTGTCGTTTGAAGTTTGCAAAATGTTTTTCTTAAAACAATTTTTTCAGGAAAATAGGTTTCTTAAGTACATTAGCTGTAATCGCTCTTTCCAGTATTGTTGGGAGTTTCCTTCCTAACCTTTTATTTGAAGTAGTGTGGAATGTCAACATCGTATGCCATTATATTCTCTTCGAGTTACATGCGCTATACATTTTAATTGTCGCTGCTGTTGATAGTTCAAACTGAGTATAGATTATTTTTTAAGCATTTTTAATAACGAAAACTATCTTTTATTTTGAAATATTTTTAATGAATATCTTTTGCTTTATTTAATACGTAGATTTTACTATGAAAATTTAAGGAACAATAAAATCGATTTCTAATCATAAATAATAATTTTCAGTGGCCGAGTAACAAAGGAATTACTTCTAGCAACTGCCCTCTATACGGATAAAACATATTTTACATTGGATGTCGAAGTAAACAGTCCATCAAATGTGCCAATGTATTGCTATATTTTTAAAGTAATAATAAAAAGTATAAAATTATTATTCATTATATGAGAATATTTTATTATTATTATAATTATTATAATAATAATAATTATTATTATAGTTGTTGTTGTTGTTGTTGATGCTGTTGTGGTTTGTAAAATATTTGAAAGATAAATAATAATACAAAGTTGACTAGTAGTAAAAACGAAACAAAATAACGTTATAACTGGGAAAGCGTTTTCAATAAATTTGAAATTATGTTACTTTTGAATTAATAAATAAGAAAATGTAAAGGAATAAAATTCATAGCAAATGTTATTAAAAGAATCTTTGAATATAAATAATAATAGATAAAGAAATCGGCGATAATGAGGAACTAGTCAAAGATAAACAAAATAAACATTAAAAAAATATTTCCTCTAATTTCTAAAATTACGACCATTTACGTAAAATCAACAACAGAGAAATAATATATATATATATTTGTGTGTGTGTGTGTGAGTGTGTGTGTGTGTGTATTTAGGCAGAATATCTTCATTCAAACATATTTCATTGAATAATTGAATAATATAGACATATTATCTCTACTTATTTTTTACTGATCCTTTCAAGTTATCTAATCACTTTTTTGAGATTAAGATAAAACTGATCAATGAATGCGCCATAGTTTCTTTTAACCCAAGTACTTTCGACCTTTTCTTAGATTATCTTTTTGGTGTAAATTACGAAGACAAACTTTAACTGCGATAAAATCTGCATTCTTTTGTAATAGTGATTTTAAATGCACGAGCGAACCGAACGCGTTCTGTTATAGTTATTCCAGAATTTTAAAATTTATCCGTTTTAATTATGAAAGTTTTCACAAAAAAGCGTTTCACTATTAGAGAGTTGACCAAAAATTGGTTGAAATGTAAAATAGCATTAAATATCACCTTGAAGATGATCCTAGTAAAGGTTGAAAGTACATGGTTTAAAAAAAAACTATGGCACATTCCTTGATGTATTTCATGTTAACGTCAACAAACTGATTAGACAACTGGAAAGGATCAGTAGAAAAATAAGTAGACATAATAAATATGTCTATATCATTCGATTAAAAAAATATATGGAAAGAAAGACAGAGATATTTTAGGGAGGCGCGTGTATTGCTTTAACATTTAACATTATCTATTCTCTTATTTCATTGACATCGCATCAAAATTATAGTGTGAAACACAGTTTTCTTTTTAGTTGATATTGACTTTAGAGTGAATAATTTCAACAGAATATTGTAACCATCACGTGTCATGAATGACGTAGATAATTATATTCTCATTTCTGTTGAATATGAAGTTAGCACACACACACACACACACACACACACACACAAACACACACAAGCACACATACACACACAAACACACACAAAAAAAAACACAAAAGAAAATCAAAGACTAAATATTAATGTTTTGTTGAATAACCGACTTTTTGTATTTGGCCAACTCTAAAATGCTTACTGCTTTCAAGAACATTACTTAATTATTATACAAATCATTCGCGTTTGAAGACTTATACATGTCGACCATCTGGAGTCATAACCGTTTGTCAAAGTTATGAGAGGAAGACAAACTACAGTAGTAATAGTCTTTGAGATTAACGGGTTTCTCATTTCTCTTTCAGACTAACATCGAAGACACATTTCGTAGAAAATGTTTGAAGAAATTAAAGGATTTCATGTCTGGTATTTAGATTTCACCAAAAATTAGCATTTTTCCTTTCACACTTTTTTCTTCACACTTATGGCAATTCTAGTAATAAACACATCCACCGTTTTTCCTATCTGGATTAGGCTAATTCGTTCAATTGTACACGGGGGAAGCTGTGAGGTGAGAGGGGGAAGCCCGAGAGGCGTGAAAAACCCTAAAGATCAAACATTTAATAACAGTTATCTTGTATACTTAACAGGAATTGTTATAATTACGGGGTACGAATTGAAACTTATTGGTTCTTAAATTATAGAGGCTTTAAAAGTGTGGCGATTAGAGTCAACTAAGACAGATTTTATTGAATTTTTTTATTTCAAAGTTATGAACGAGGGTAAGACTATAAATCGGCTCATTACGTGGATTTAGCCAACTTCACTGAGTTTAGGTTTGCATTATCGTTTTTTAGTCAAACTTCTTTTCTATTAAATAAGGACATTTTACGTATATTTTCACTCATTCTTGAAAATAATGAATGGCAGTCTTTTGTTTCGAAAGAGACGAAAACCGGCTCTATTTTCATTACTGTTCATAACTGATGAGAGAGGGGGGTCATCACCTCTGTTTTCTTGATTAAAACTTTCCGGATATATTCACAACCGAGTTGTGTTTATGGAATGTCGTTGCAGAGTATTTAATATGCCCGGAAACAGATTCATGTCACCCTACATGATGGGCGATGTTATTTTGCTGGAACTGAACACCAGCAAATATGACGGACGCGAAAACGTGCAAATGACCAGCTGTAAAGATCTGTTCATATACATTTCATGACAAAGTAAAGTTTCGTTCCTGATCTGAACGCAGCCCACACTTTTAAAAATCCGCCACTACGTTCTACAACATCCTTTTGACCGATGGGATTCCTAAATTGATTTGCTCTCCATGACACATGAACACGAAACCTGGAATCGTGACCAGATGTCAGGATGTCAGTCTTCAAGGGTCCAATGACAAAATTTGGTCTAATTGAGGCGTAGTAACGGATGCCATGGATTCAATAATTCTGAACGACAACTATGAAACCTGATAGAATACATTATATGCTGCCCAATGAGGGTTGGAGTTAGGAAGGATTAGATGCAATACTTTGTTCATGGATTGTCGCCGGCGGTTCAGTTTTAGTTACACACTAATGCGTTCACAATGTTTCAAGTCAGATTAATATCCGTCCGAAATTCAGATATTCTTGGTATATTCTATTTCGCGAGAAAAACTTGATGGACTTTCAATCTCGAAGTAGGCGTGTCCCGTCTTTCTACTCCAACAATGAATTCGCGATCAAACCTCTTTAAATCCTGTTTACGTACCATGGGCGCAACACTGTCGCGGTTATACTATCTTTTGACCTTTTGGCAGCACCCACGCCGTCTGGTGGAGTTCATTTCTACAATTAGGACAAAGAGAATTCGTCCAATCTTCTTTTGTTTAAATCTTGACACTTCAGCTGAAATGAGAATTTTTCATTAAAACATTTTTAGAATTACAATGCTATTCTTTCTTGATAGGAGTCACATAAATATGCTATAGGTCACGGGTCACCGAAGTCTTTGATATTGACCCCCGGGGTTCGATGGGACTACTTAGGAGGTCGATAAATGCATGTATCTCAAAGGGTGGGGATGATCGATAAATAAAACGCAGTGGCTAACTAATAAAACTTACCAACCTCCAACAAAATACCAATGCCAGTAAACGACTTGATACCTGGTTCATCAAACATCCTTCCCAATATCGATGGAAACCAATCCATTTAAAAAACAGTTTTTAATGTTTATTATTACTTATATCATTTATTGAATCATTCTTCATATTATTATTATTATTATTATTATTATTATTATTCAAACAAACATGTCTAGAAAAGGAAGAGAAATACAAAATGAAAAACACACCACAAAACACAACGTTCAAACGAATCTTATTGAGAATCAATAAGGAGGGGGGTGTTATGGCCCAGGTTAGGACCAAGGAAGAACAACACGAACACAAGAGTAGAAATAACGAAGATATATTACATGGAATAATAATACAAGATGTGGAAGGTGTTAGTATGACTGTCAGTCTGATTTGGAGTGAACTACTATCGGCTCGACTCGATTCGTCCCTCTCTCTTGAGAGACGTAGTATACATAGTGTTAGGAAGAGTTCATTCTGTAGTTATAGGTAAGGACCCATAACAGAAGGAAAAGGACAAAGGAATATCTACTATTAAATGAAAACTAATTATTATTGGTATTTTTTGTACATGCCTTGGATCAATGTGGAATGAACGGGTGGATAGTCTAAAAAAATTTGGGAACTCCTGCTACAGGCTAAAATAATGCGACATATCGCTAAACGAGTTGAAACTGTTTACTAATACAATACTATTTTTTCAATATAATGTGACGCGGGTTACAGTATCCCTGAAAATAATGGTAGTAGAAATAGAAGATTGAATAACTCCAGGTAATCAATCTAATTCTTATGGCAAATAGAAGAGAACTAATTGCACGATACAATAGACATGTCGCCACTGGCTGCTATTATACTGGTGTTATGTACTTTGATCCTTGTTGGCCATATTGATTGTGAAGTTATAACTAACCATTAAATTGTTTTCGTTAAACAATGTATGGAGTAACTTACCGATAGCGAAGTGTTTATTTAATCGATAAAAGGTACGGACGAAATTCGTCCTTACTGCCTTGTTGAATAGCGGGTCGAACGAATTTATTATCCTGCCTCAGGTTCTTTCATTATTGCTGGCACTATCAAGTATTGTTATCACCACCATCATTGTTATCTCCCCCTGCATCATTTCATTATACTATTGTGTCCGCTTTCTAGTAGAGCCTCTAATGGTAGATGATCTTGTTTACGTCAAATATAATTTCATCGGCAGAGATTCTGGTTCGCGGGTCTTCTACCGATTTTAAATGCACTTCTCTATAGCAGAGACGGGTTAATTTTGTATTAATATACAAGATTTTATCCACGATTTTTGGAAAGGGTCGATAAGTTTTATATTGAAAGACCCATCGAGAAAGTTTACTTCCTTCTTACAAACAGTTACTTTAATTCTTAACGCTTGCTCCTTAAAGAATTGATGCAGACCCTTCTTTGTTTTTAGACCTTCCAGGGTCTTTTAATATATACAACCATCATACCGTCAGCAATAATATACCCCACGTCTAAATATCAGTCAAATTCGTCAGCTTCTAATGCAAGAAAATGCCTACCAGCTCACATGTCTCTCCTGTATCGAATACTCCCATATCCACGTCAAATTTATTTTTCTTTACACAACGATCAACATCATGGAATATGACAGGACTCTGCTCCTCTAAGTTAATACAAATTCCTCGTCACTAATACAGCAATACTCTTTGACCAGTTCAGTCGCTCCCTATCAAGACTGTTACCGTTATAGGTGGCTAGAATTCCTCGGTATCGAACACAATAAAGCTACACTGCTTCTTAGTTTTTAAATTCTTAAATCAATTGAAGGCTTCTTTTGTGTTGCACCATTGTTTAACACCCACGGCATTGCGCGTTCATGAACGTTATCTTTCTAATATATTTTTGCCCATTTTTCCCCGAGTCTTTTTTGTTGGACTTGAGCAGCCGAAATTATGGCTAATCTATAACAATTATCTTTATGGTCCTTTGAAGACCTGTTGTTTGTATAGTCAAATAGGAAGATGCGAACACTTCATCTCTATACACTCTTGGCAGAAGAAAGAAAAGGCAAAACCAGACCCCACAGTGGAGAGTGAAATCGTCAGCAAATAGCGAGTGTTCGCCGGTAAGAGCGATAGGTGTAACCCCTGCACGAGCGAGAAAATATCGGCCCTAGAAATTATGAGAGGTTACAGAATGCTTAAAATGAGGCATGAGCTCGTAGCACCCTGTAAGCGTGTGAACAAGTTTCTGATGAATAGGTGTGAGGTTAAATTATGACATCCTCCTGGCGTCACTGTAAAGCTAGACATCCGGGCACCTGAGGGAATTTGCTTTAAATAGACCAAATTTGGCAAATATTCCTCCCTCTTTCCTCCCATAACCGCCATCACCATTAATACTATTATATTATTTTATTATTTAATAGAAGCTGAAGGAGAATTTTTTTTTGAATGGTTATTATTTTGCTTCACTTACGAACTGGCGATTGTGTGGCAGTAACTTTAACCAAATCTACATCCACATGAAACTTCTAGTTGCCGACTGCAGTAAAATCAAAGTACTGTTTTTTCCTAATATAGTTTATGTTTGTTATCTTTATGTGTAATTAACATCATTGAGCACTGTTTGTAGTGTCATCAAACTATGCTTTATATATATATATATATAGATATAGATGATAATATTACATTATTTACATTGTTCGGACTATTGTCCTCATCTTTGTCGTCATATTTATTACAACGTTTCGGCCGTTGTACACTCCGGCCTTCTTCTTGGAATGTCGAACTGAACCCTTTATTTCGCTCACTGGGGTAGACTGTTCTAGTTCCATGTGCCATGTTTAATGGATGTCAGTTATCAGTTATCACCTGTTAATTTTCCCTCTGAAAGTTCTCCATCGCCTTAACCGGGTATTGAATTTTGGGTCCTGTCACTGGATCTAACCAACGCCTTTATCCACTGTGCTATGTATGCTTGAGGTTATCTGTGTATGAATTTCTGGGTATTATAAACCTAATGTCTTCAGCAACCATTTTTACCAGTGCTCATATTGCAATTTTTGTTCTTGTTCGCCTACAAGAAAAATACAATAACAAACTTAACGTAAGCTACTTGTCAGTCATTTGTTTACTGAAACATACACACACATAAATATATATGAATGTGGAACTCATTTTAAGTCAAATTGGGCAACAATTTATACATTCAGTTCATGATATAAAGATAAAATATGGAAGAGATATATTTTGAAGTTCGATATTTGATCGTTGTTGTATAAATTATTGGTTTTGGGCGACAGAAGCTTTAGATAAACAAGTGATTTATATTTGTAGCCCAGATGAGGCCATGGAAAATATTCGATTTCTTATATTTCGTAGTATATCGCTTAAAATGCTAAATAAATCAAAAGGCCACCCTTTACCCACCCTGATAACGCCAGGAATATTTTTACCCGCGCATTAGAACATAAAACTGTTATTACCTTTTCACATCGGAAAGTTCGTTGACAAATTTATTAACCCAAATGTTGATTGGATACATTGTAGAATGAAGTATTAAAATGGCATCGCTTTGGAATAACCATTAAATGGAGCGTAAAAGACAAGGAAAAGTTTAATAGAATCTAGTTGTAAATACCTTGACAGGTGATAGTAAATATTTTACTCAGTGTCCATGGTTTAATTTGGTTGTAAAATCAAAAACAGAACGAAATTTCTCAACACTTAAATGTAAAGTCACTGATTTGTGTTAAGAAAATAGTTAAATGTAATTTCTACAAAAATTTCTCCTTGTTTTCAGAATCAAAGCAATTGTGAGGCCCGTAATTTTCTTCAATGTGTCGTGTCCCTTTGGGTCGTGAGCGATCATGTTTCTCCTTAATTCCCTGTCCTTTGCTGTCCTTAGTAAAGTTTATAATTTTGCTATGCATTCTAATTCCCCTATTCTGCCAACCATTTACACAAAATCGTTATGTCTATTATGTGCTGCTTTCCTTTGCTTCTCCTGCCAATAACATCTCCTCTTTCCTCATTATATGCAATAACAAATTACAACTCACTCTCTTTTGATGATACATATAAGTGTGCTTTTATTTCCATTTCCTCTACAACTACATCATTGCTCACATGTTCAGTCCATTGTATCCTCAGCATCCTTCTGTAGAAGCACTATTCTTTTGTTTCAAGTCGCTTCTCATTCTCTGATGAGATTGTCCAGCATACAATTGGACCAATATTACATAACATTTCAATTATTATAACATTGATGTATATTGTCTCCATGAAACTAAAATCAGAGAAAGATTTTATATTAATATTGGATTAAGAGGGTACGAGTTAATAGCTTTGGAGACAAACAATAAGTAGTATGGAAATGATTTTGTCAACAGTACCAAATGGAAGAATAAAATCTATCGACACTGAACGAACAGGCAAAATATGCGCATTAGATAACGACATTAAAAGAACTATCAATAAAATTCCAACATTCTTTGTTAAATATCTTTGAAATGCTTGGAAAACCTGCAACACTTTAGTGAGTCAGCAAAGAACAAGACATTTTGAAACGACTGATAAGAAATATTTATAAAGTTCCTGAAGATGAGATATAATACTAATTTACAGTGTATCTTCAAGTCGAAACAACTCCCGTAATTGCGACAAATTTATTGTCACAATATTTGTTAATAACTGGATGTAAAATATTTAAAGCCTGGAGTTACCATATTTGCCACAAAAATATTGTAGAAATGGCTGCTACTTTGGCCTGTTATCTACGTGTCATGAATCTACTTTGCTTGGCGATCTACACTTTATATTTCAATCAACGTATTATGAATCTACTTTGGTGTACGAATTAAAATCCTGACTTCTATTTAGAATTCTTAGCCAATGTACGTGTTGTTTATAGCTAGAATATAAATAAAAGAATTTTTTAATATTTTAATTACATTTTCTTTATGTTATATATATGTTATAATATCTTTTACTATGTAGATAACATTCCAAAATAAAATTCGTACGGTTTAGATATTCTTTCATTGTAGATAACAGGCCAAAATACCACCGTAGACACTGTGTTCAAGTTTAAATTCAAACGATTTCTTTTTTGTATATTTATACGCAAATTGAGGTTGAAATCATATTTAAGAAAGAGACAAGATTATATGATAAAAAAGTATTTCAATTTGAACAATGGGTTCGCTATTCCTATTTGGCAAAACTGTACCTTTCACCTCTGAACTTTTATGGCCTTCATCTTTCTATGTGTGATACGATCAGTCTTTACTCGATCGGCAACTGCTACGAACGGTTACTGAAAAGTTATCAGCCCGACTAACTTCCTAAAATCCCAGTAAATTAGCAAATAGACATTTTGTAGAAAGGCTTCTTGCTTGAGCCGAAAACTTTTCAACGTCTCGTGGTAAATTTAGAACTGCGTGTCCATGGAAGAAGCCATACCGACTTTATAAGGTTTCATGTCTTATTAGATTTCCAGTAATTGATTATGTTGATGGATCGTGGATTTTGAAAGCCGACAATCAAATCGTTGTATTGGGATAATTTGGTAATTTCTTGCAATAACCTGTGTTGAGTAGCGAAATATTTTAAGCTGCTGGGTGTAAAATACAAAGTCTGTTTATTCTGTTATTATGACGCAACATCGCGTTGAACAAAGCAAAGAAATAAAAAAGAGCGATGCTTTACTCTGCCTCAGTTCGTCATAGAAATATGACTCTTCTTGCAAGATTGATGTGTGAAGAATATTTTTATTTCGCAACATTCGAGATCACACTGAATATTAACTGCATGCGATTCAAGTTGGGTTCGGCCTTTGTCATAAAAACCAATCCGAGGTTGACCGAATCGAATTGTCTCGAATTTATTGAAAATCAACATAATTATCAACCACACTTCCCAGCATCTAGTATTGAAGTTTCTGTCGTGTAACCCCGAAGCAGTCAATCAAACGATGGATTGACTCTTTTTGGTCTTTAATCTCCCTTTTATCTCGCTTCTCCTCAAACATTGTTGTTACATATTCATAGCGTTGCAAGGATGAAAGGGAAGCTGACGTTTCTAACTTAATGATGTTTCTAATTTGAGTCGGGAATATTTTGAATTCCTAAGTCAGTTTTAGTCTTTCGAAATAAATCTGTTATTCTAAAACATATATTTCTGACTGGATTTTTAAGTATATTGAATTTTACTGAAATCTATCTAACTATATATCTATAATTCTCAGTGTATTCAGATCTATCTATCTATCTATCTATCTATCTATCTATCTATCACTGTCTATTCATATCTATCTATCTATCTATTTATCGATCTCGGTCTATTCAGATCTATCTATCTATTTATCTATCTTTATCTATTCAGATCTATCTGTCTCTGTCTATTCAGATCTATATATCTCTGTCTATTCATATCTATCTATTTCAGTCTAATCCTATCTATCTATCTATCTATCTATCCCAACCTTTTGCTATCTATCTATCTATCTATCTATCTATCTATCTATCTATCTATCTATCTATCTATCTATCTATCTATCTTTCTATCCCAACTTATTGCTATCTATCTCATCATATTCCTG
Organism: Acanthosepion esculentum; assembly: GCA_964036315.1. Taxonomy (NCBI): domain Eukaryota; kingdom Metazoa; phylum Mollusca; class Cephalopoda; order Sepiida; family Sepiidae; genus Acanthosepion; species Acanthosepion esculentum. The sequence goes on along the minus strand of OZ038485.1, from coordinate 3,106,966 downwards.
TTTATTTACATATCTCATTCCATCCATATCTATTCGTATTTAATAAAAAAAAAAGCCCCAAACCAACGATAGGCACATGGACATTTACAAATCCGTGTTACGTTAAACTGTGTAAATATTAAATTTGTTTGATTATAGCAGAAAATGTAATAGAAATCTTTTGAAAATACGTTTGTATATCGATCATTAGGACCTATTTTCATATCCTTATATTGATCACAAATGTTCACGTTGATCTTTCCTTCTCTTATACTCACAGCCTCTACAGTCGTTTGTCTCATATCAATTCATTCATTTGGTATTGATGAAAGACTAAAACCGTTTCCATATGACTACTGTCTGTTTTCAAATTTATTAACTTTGCTATTTTTTATATGAATATGAAGTGCTTCTTTTATTTTGTCTTTTTGGGGACAATATACACCAACGTTCTGAGCGAAGATTTTCTGCTTTTCTTTTTACACAAATCATTTGATATCATATATGAAAAATGGTAACATCTTTATATGCATTTGCATGAATATTTTTGCCAGTTTTTAAACGGTTGACAAACGCAAAAGTTATTGCCTTCCCGAAGAAATGATACGTCCTGCCAATATCTAAAAAAATAGCCTGTTCCGTTTCAGTCGCGAGAGAAGAGGAAAAAGAGATACCAGAGACGATGTTTGATTTCAGTGTGAAAAAGAAAGAAGGAAATTTAAAAGATGATAACTCTCTCATGTGATTAACGTCTGCTTTAGTGAAATAGAAGAAATCTTGAATTTCAAATCTTTTTAATTATTCCCTCTCTTTTTTCTTTTTGTTTCTTGTTTAAATAATGACTTGCATTCACAACTATGATAATTAAGATTAAATATGTAACGATGCAACAGTGAAATTTTCATGGGTATTTTATAGTTGGAGAATTTGCAAGGAGGTTATTTAATTATTAACTTCAGAATTAGGATTCATCAAAAAACTGAATGAAAATTAAATTTTCACGCAATTTTTATCATCATAAAATGTTTCAGCAATTTAAGTCATCATAAAATAACATTTTTAAAAGAGAAAAAAATATCACCTGTAACGATGATTCGATGTGAATATATATATATATATATATATATATATATATATATATATATATATATATATATATATATATATAGGGAATTCAGAGCAGCATGAATCCAGCCAGCCTTTATCTTAAATAACAACTTAAACGAGACTGTTTGACTAACACAAGGACTGACCAAAATTTATGATAAAAAACAAATGAAAACTACAGATAAAGTTCATTTTCTCCATCAAGTCATTCATTACTGTAGTTCACTTCTACTAACAAGCAATTTTTTTTCTCCTGATGATGGCTATGCTGGCCGAAACTAGGAATCTTATTAAAATAATAAAACGAAAAAATATTAATATACAACCCAGTGTGTGTCTGAAAATTTTAATTTTTTAAATATTTTTAATTGTTCGAAACATAATTTTTTAAAATATTTTTATTGTTCAAAACATATATATATATATATATATATATATATATATATATATATATATATATATATATATATATATATATATATATATATATATATATATAGGTAGATAGATAGTGGACACTGAGTGCAGCACCAAGCGGCGACAGTCAGTTTGATGCATGAACGCCTGCAGATTGTGTTCATGCATGAAATAGACTGTCGCCGCTTGGTGTTGACCTCATTGTTGACTTTTTTATTTTATATTGACACCCGCTCCTGATATTGAACACTTTCACCTATAAACATAGCAGACCGTAAAATGATATTTTGATCATAAAATAAGAAATAATTTGGAAAACTTTTTATAATTTTAGCTTTTTTCGCTGTTTATTTACTTTAACGAAAAATTGTGAAAAAATTTAAAATTTCACTCAAATTGCGAAACTCGTTGAATTTACAAACATTTTCCTCTTTTCTTTCTCTATATTTTTTATTCCCCTTTTTTGTTTCTCTTTAAATTTAAACTCCGATCTATCCAATTCCTTCACACACACTTTTCTTCCAACCCTTCAAGCTTAGAGACATGTCGCGTTGAAACACCGGTTCTCGGACAGTCACTGAAATTAATCAACGTCAAGTCTGGTCAGCACCTAGATCTGTAACCACTTGGGAATACCATGTGCTGTAATCTTTGATGGGCGGGATGGACTGTAATGGAAATCAGAGAACCGAATTCAAATTCCAGTTGGGTTCATTATATTCAATTACTCGCAAATAATCTTGACGAATGTAAGAATTCAGCTGTTCCTCTCCAGTTATGGGTTAATTAATAGGACTTGTACCAGTAAGTCATTATTATTTTTACAAAAAGTTCTTCTGGCTTAAAACAACCTGTAAACGTTGGATAAACTGTATAGAAACAAACACAAAACACTTCATTTCCGATTAATATATTTGTGTAGATTTTTTGACCAGAAAATATGGGGATCATGTCGATACTAGACCATTGATGCTACGTACTAAATAATGACAGCCTTACATACAAACGTCTTTTCTTGTATTGAAACTCGTTGTTTGATATATCTGAAGTACGTGTCTAGATTTGATAAATTTTGTCTAATACGACCAAAATGTAACTTACGAGTAGGGATAGGCCTCGAAAAGATTGTGTTGCGTCAGATCTTTCAAGTGGAAACAGCCTGCCAACTTTGAAAATAAGTATTCATTTTTTCAGTATGAAGAGTCTCGCTAGAAAATCAAAATCTGGAATTTTGCTGTTTCCTTCGGACTCGAACCCCGAACCCTTGAAGCATCCGCGTAATCGACCAGAATTCTACACGGATTTCAAACTAACCATACTTTCACATTTGTCTCATTAAACCTTTGGTGAAACAATTTTACTAGCATGTTCCGTTTTAACAGCTCTGCCTATACACAGATACATAGACATATTTAGTTAGAAAGCGCCAAGCCATAGAGCTTACTTTATTAGATCCTATGAAACAGACGGTCAATCAATTTGTAAGATTGCCTCGAAAACTTGTTTGTGGAAAGGGAAAGACACGATAGAAACTCAAGAATATATTTCAGCGACTTACAAACACTTTTTCCCAGATTTTAAACAAGAGGTAGTGTTTATTTATTTATTTATAGAAGCAGTGAAGTGGCTTGTGTATTCCGCATATTTATTTTGAAAAGCAAATCATGAAAAGCGTATTAAAGAATGTCTCAGTAAAATCAAAATGTTTATTACAGGTAATATTTAGTCTAATATCAGTTTTTTTTTAATTAGAAACATTCACGAAATCCAAGATAGTTATAAACGAGATTTCTAAACATTCGTTGTCTTCTTTGCATTTATTCCAAACTTTCAATATCCATTTGCCTCAGACATTCGAGAATGTGCTTTGCGCAAATCCATTAAGTTTAGGTGAGTTTTCGGATCACCTGCCAAATCCATTCTTTTCGCACTGCGCGCTGTGCCCTGAACACGACGTAAGCGATACGTTTCTCTATTAAGGAATCAGCCTTGAAAAAGGCACAACTCGCTTTTCTCTGCACAACTCCCATAAAAATACCACGAAAATTCGTGAAGATAACGTACATGATTGCCAAATACGTTAGTTGCTATCTGAATTTATATATGCATATTATTTTCGAAGACATACATTCAACGACAAGATTTTATTATCTGGCTTCATTTATAATATCGACTTTTATCGCTAACAAAAATAAAAATTCCTTCGGAAAATAATCACTGATTTTATTCCATCGCATGGCAGCCATGTTGAAATATAATCTAATTTTTTTATTCAACGTTAATAATTTGCATATTTAATGGTTTCAGGCTTAAGTGGAAAATTGAGTGACGTGTCATTTTCTTGCCTAACTTTAAATTTGGTCACACAGCCTTTTTGATTGCCTACAGTGTAGTTATTCAGTCAGGTGAAAGGTACGTTGCTAATGACCAATTGTACGAGGTAATTAATGAAGCTGCCATTCGCCATATCGACCAAGTAATTTTAAGACTTTCACTAACATTCATTTTGAAAAAGAATTATAGATTAGTAAAATTTAAAAAAACTGGCACAAAATCACGGGATATATAGAAAACTTACGTTTTCAAAATGCAGTGAATTTATTTGTTGATATAATCCTAGGCTGCAATGAAAACTGCTTTTTCTCGTGATCTGCAGAAATGCCTGACCATGACGAAACTTATAATATTGTATCCTGTAGTCGCGATAGATGCGTTTCTCCCGCTGTAGCCAGTGGTCGGTGTCTAAAGGACTTTAACAGCTGAATTTCAAAACAGATAAACCTTCTTTAAAACGTGGAATATTGTCGTAATTGGATTCCACAACCGTAATTTAGTTTTTAACTTTTTGAAGTTTAGGAAATATTTATTTAAGCAATTATTTGTAAAATAAAGTCTGATAAAAGTACTTGTAAAACCAAAGAAATGTTATAGTATTACTTCTTTTTGGTATGGAAAATGTTCACGAGAGAGAAGCTTGATTCTGTATTTATGAGCGTATTATCTTAGCCATGGTGATATACCAGTGACAAGACCCTATTATATATATATATATGGATGATACGAAGCGAATAGTGAATATGATGCAAGTCTTTTCTTGAATCGAATAAAATGCTAGCGATCAAAAATTGATTTTATTTTCGGATTCACAATCCATCATAGAAAATTGCGCATCTTTCTTAAAAACAGAAATATTTTCTGATCATTTCACGATGGGATAAAATGTTGGGAAGAGTAGATGCTTTGTCTAAGAGCAAAATAGGGCGAAGTTAACATAAGCGCATCTATAACCGAAATTCGAACTTAATTTGAAGATTTTGTTTTTTAATCCTTCACTCCATATGCGTAACGCTGGGGAGATTAAGTAAGGGGAGTAGGGAAGTCGGCTCTTCCTAATTCTTTTGTTTTGAGCTAATAATTAAGGTGAGATTGTATGATCCTGGACAGAAATTTAGCTTAAAGGATTAAGAAATCAGTGCACTTTCAGTATATATTTTCGCCCGAAAGTACTGTTTCTTTAAATCGAAATTATAGTCAGCCTTTTCTATTAGGATGAACGGCTAATACAATGAGTGTGTTATGTTGTGAAGAATCCATTTTATGTTCATATAATCTTTTGCTTAAATTACCAGATTTCTCATTTAGGGAGTTTATGGAACATCTTTTACAGTCTTGTAAATTTCTGTTTCAAGTTTAATTGTGTCACTTTATTTCGTACTTATTAAATCTCCTATTGTTTTTTAAGTAATTTTGACAAATTTTATATTAAGTTTAGATAAATCTTTTTTCAATTGTAGTCGTCATTGAGATGATAGCCTAGGTTTATCAAGATAATTTACATTGTTTTTATCGTCATCATCACCATTTCTCCAATAACTAGGTGTGGTCGTAGCGTGAGTGGGCACCTGAGCAACTGAAAAATTCCCTCCACATATCTGGGTTTAATCTGGAGAGGTATTAATTCATGTGTAGCGTGTCTTGGATAAGTAAACCTAGCGGAGGCCAGCCGAGATCTTGCAAATTATAGCTTCATCAGATATGTGGCCATTGTTTCCATCGGAGGAATCTATTCCCCTTGTCGTTGACTATTCCCCTTGTCTGCATACGTTGCGGACGAGTCCATTCTACTGTAACATTGTCTGCGTAAAATACAAAAGAAAAAGTTATGGTTAAACATTAGAAATAAAAAAAGATCTAAGACAAAACAGACACTCAAGTTGTTAGAAACATATTATGTTTTTGAAATACAATCATTTGATAGTCAGAAGTCCCGCAAAAATGTAAAAAGAGGAAGATGCTAATGCATTTTCCTTGACCAGGGAGTTGATGAATTAGCAAAAAGGCGAGATTTCTTGCTTAAAAAAGTAACTTCATCCTCCAAAATTCTATGATGGCAATTTTTGTCTCGTATGAAATAGATCTTCAATGCTAACATTGAGAAGTTCCTCTCATTCACTACTTCGTCTCCGTTACTGACAATTAGTCGGCAAAATTCCCCTACTGGGAGCAATAAAAGTAGCGAATACAGACCATATGCACTGTTCTGCTGAATACTATAAAAAGAAACGTTTCTCCTGATGAAAGGACGGTTAATTTGATTTTCAATAAGAGACAGAGGCAGTGCGACTTTGATGTTTAGCCTGAAAAACCCGCCGTGGAGACTAGCTTATCGACACAACCACCGACATTGCCAAGTACAGAAGACAAACAGTTCAAAGCACATACAAAATTACGCATGATGTGATAATGTCACACTATCCCATTGTACTAGATGGTCGTTGATCCTACAAGAAAGCTCACCCGCCTTTAACAGTTTTTTGTTAAATCTTGCTGCGTGTTTAACCACCCTCCTGACTAGAACATCCTGGTGAAGGAAGCATACGCCTGGCAGTAACACGTTACCTGTTACCTGTATCACTCGTATAGTGACTTGACAGGTTTTTGTTTTTGTGGATTTTGTAAAACTTCCACTTCGGATTATACAAGGTGTGATGGATAAATTGTCGTCTAAATTACGCAAAAATAAAAATAACACTGACATCTCATCTTAACAGATATATTTATCAAAATTGCACAAAGATATCTTGAAATAGTAAAGAGTAAATTTATTCAATAAAATAACCATTGTCTTCAACCACTGCCTCCAGACAACTTCGGAATCTCCGGCGACTCTTCTGAACGGTCTCTTTCTTTAAGTTGGTGAATGCTGCCATAATTCTTGCCTTCAGTTCATCTTTGATGTTAGAAGTTTTAATTTAATTCTGAAAAAGCGCGTATGTTTAGGTCAGATTTACAAGATACACTGCATCCAAAAGGCAAAAGTTTGAGATGAAATCGCCAACGATACAGACATATTTTCAAGGTCTTCACATAAGGTAAAGTCGATAGCCGAATATAAAACTTTTTTTTTCGAAAAACAAAGTGGAAATTTCCGAAAAGTGGGATTCTTTCTTTCTTGCCATAAAAATGCAACTGAAAGTTTCGTGCTCGAGTGAGTCATCTAAGTACAATAAAGATAGAATTGTTTTAATATATAATTTTAACTATTTTACATTGAACACTGTGTTTTACTCCGTATATATATATATATATATATATATATATATATATATATATATATATATATATTATACTATCAGCATGACCCGGCGTTGCCCGTGCTTGATTCAAAATCGTACGACTTATGCTGGATCCGCTATCACTTGACTTAAAATATTTTGGACCTTCCTTGCCTTTAAAGGAGTGCTCTTTGCCGTGCTGATGTTGCTACATGCCTTACTTCTTGCCTATCTCACACTGAGAATCTTTTCTAAGCTCTATACTAAACATTAAATCTGTTACGAAAAAAGAACTAAACAAAATGCACACAAAACGATCAGCTTTAAAAAAGGACTAGTAACTGGAAAAACCGAATGAAAAAAGAATGTTAACAACAAATATTTTTTCACACCCAACCCAGTTCTGCTGAATCAGAATCAACGTTGAGTTTAAGCAAGCGAATGAGCCAATTGGAGTAAAGTGCCATGCAGATTTAAATTTTTCCTACTTGTGACGAATGCAGCTATCGATTTTCTTTTGCATGGTAGCATGCTAGTTAGCATTTGTGGCAGTCAGCTGTTGGCTCTCACGCTGGACAATAGAATCTTTCTGCCTATTCGTGGCAGTCAGCTATAGGCTCTCACTCTGGCCAGTAGAAAATGGCCGCAAACTACATGAAAACTACCGTAGAAGCATGAAAAATCGATTATTTCCACTATCGATGGGAGTTGGGAAATGAAAAGTCGGTCTTGGCCTTCCCGCTAACTTGGAGCATGTGCATGTAAATTTTGGTGCAAATCCGGCGAAAATTGCGGCCGTTGCATTCGTTACACACAAACACACATCCTGCCTTTTATAAATAGAGATTTAAAAACATTTATAATTAAAAAAAATGCTAACTTTAATCACCCTTCATATCCTTCGCTTTTACTAATTACTTCCCGATTAATAAGATTATGTAGATTTCTCGGTCAGAAATCGAAACTGATTGAAAGAGAAATTGTGATCCAGGGTATGACAGCCGGACATACAAATCAAATAATCGCGTATATCGTATAGACACGAGTATAGTGCCGAGATTTTATGATCGATTCACGCAAAAAAAGGTAAATATTTTCTAGAGGGATTAAATTTCATATCAAAATATTCAGGGGTCATGAAGTCTGTTTATGCAAGGAGATCTCTTATATTTACATTGTATAAGCTTACTTGAGGACGAAAAAGGTCAGAATAGAGAGAAAAAAAGATCACATTGCGCCAACTTTCCAAGCACATTGCTTTGGAAAAAAAAACAACGTTCAACCTTATTATGTATATTTTATATTTCGGCAGCAAACTTATTTTGTTTTTTTCTAAAGTTCTTACAGTTTTCCTTTTGGTGGAGGGGATAATAAAAATAGCTTCTACAACCTCACAGTCACCCAACAAATGAGAAAGAAAGAAAGAAAGAAAGAAAGAAAGAAAGAAAGAAAGAAACAAAAAAACAAACAAACAAACAATTAAACAAACAAACAAACAAACAAAAGTTTACTCAAAATATGATGTTCCGTCTCAACTTCTAAAGCTTGACCAAAAAATGGAATTATTGCGAGACGGGAAGCTCCTTCGTTTGACTGAAAATGTTTTATAATCTTGCATACACATGAATCATTTTGTGCGTATATATGTGTGTATGCTTCATTTATATTCGCACTCTTGATGTGGCCATTTTTAAGTTGATCCATCTGTTTTGTCTGCAACGACATCACTTTATATGTGTTTCTGTCTGTTTTACATGATGTTTTCTTTGTAAAGATCGAAGTTTCGGATATTTATTGACTACTTTTCTTGTCCTGTTGATAGCACAGCTGCTCTGGTCTATAATGATTATGTTAGAATTTGTTTGGACAGTTTGGGACAAAACAGATACAGAAGACTGGAGAGCAAAGAAGAAAAAGAAAGCTCTTGAAAGCTGATAATACAAACTCCATGACAATGAATGCGTACGCAGTTAAAATAAGTGCGAGCATTTCCTTGTTAATTTTCTAAGCAATAATTATAGCAACCAAGTTAGAAAACGATTTGTTTGTGGCTGACGACAGATGTTTAGCTAAAGAGCTGTTGTTTTTTTTTTTCAATTTATGTTCAAGACGACTACTTAAGCAAAGTGAGGTTAAATATAAAATAAAACGTTTTTTTCACAATTCACCGCCAACAAAGAATAAAAGAAAATGTATAAGAAATATTAAAGTCATCCACAAGTGAAAAAGTAAGAAAAATATTTTCACAGTTAAACCGCTGGTTTAAAAACATCAAAGATGAAGATACTCGTCATGAGAGTCCAAAGAATACTTTATCGGAGAATATACGAAGACACAAGAAAAGCCGGAAACTAAGTCATTAAATAATGGTAAAAATTCAAGTAAGAAGTTAACAATCGATAATGACTGAATCATTATCATAAAAACAACAAAGACGAGGATATTAATTTTACTCATTTACAGACTGAAGACAATATTTCATGCCAGACTTAGGACGCCATAGACAAAACAACAGGGTTCACTGGCTAGTTTTGCATGATAAAACAATGATACCGAAGATGAAAATTTGAATAGATCTTAAGAATGACCGTAATCTGTTTTTGATAAGGGAATAAATAAAGGCATTAAAAAGAAATGCGAAAACTTAAATAATAATTATAATTCCAAAATACGATTCATCAAACTATGGTTCTCCACAATTTCCTATCCTTCTCATTAATACTTGTCTCGTTACTATCCTTCCCATTCTCTATTTGCAATTGCCATTTTCTGGTTGTAAATATGTGTCGTGTTGTTCCCATTTTTCTTAAAAACTCCTTCATTGCTCGCATGCACCATCCACGTTATTTTCATCTTCGTTATGCAGAACGACGTCTGTTATCTCCAGCCTCCTCTTCATCTGTGAAGAAATTGTTCAGCATTCACTGATATAAAGGAAAACTGATATTACAAAGCGGTTCCACATTATTTCCTTTGTTTTTAACGGAATTTTCTTGTTTCTTAATACTTTTATTAACTTTTTGAAGGCATCTTTCACTATTCTGATGCGCTTTCGGATTTCTAATTCAAATTTTCCGCCGTATGCTAAAACACTTATCAGATATTTCTGATTTTGACTTTTCTAATTCGTAGCTCACATCTTAGACTGTTCCTCTTGCTAACAACCTTACATTCTATTTTCATATAAGTAGTGGTTACTTATTTTTTCTCGCTTTCTTTACTACCTCGTCTAAGAATTCCGAGAGTTTCTTTCCTGTCTCTGTGTCATTGTTGATTAAAAAAAGAATATATTATTTAATAAGTGCACGATAGATGATTTTGAGAATATTTATCTAAAAATCTCTTTATATTTTATATTATTAAGAAGTTTATAGATTTCAACCTGATGCTTTTCTTCGGAACAAATCCATTTAAATTTTGGTTCAGGTTGTTGTGGCCTGGTCTTGAATATTGGTGAAATATTAGTTTATCCGGGTATCTTAACACTTAATTAATGCCACACATGTAAATGAGTCGTACAAAAATATTCTTTTCAATTCATTTTTTTATCCAGAAAAACTAAATTGCGTTTTAAAATAGCAGGACAAGTTTTTGAAATGAAACATTTTCACGGACAAGATTTAATTTAAAACATTTTAGTGAGAAGTTTAATGATTTTTTTAAAGGTTATTAGTAAATTAGCGAGAGCAATGCTAATAGACTCTGTTGTCTGCTTCTCTGATTTCTTTGGTTTTCTTCTGCCATGATAGAGCGGCCATATTGAAATTCACCTTCTCAGAAATTTACTATTTTTGATCTTTACAAAATATTTTTCAGGATTTTTTACCAATTTAGAGACATAAAGGCTAAAATAAAAAAAAATGCTAAGAATCTTCATTATTAACAGCCAAAAGGAATAAAATAAATTTAAACATTTTGAACAAAATGAAGGGAATCCTTAAAAAACAGTTTATGTACAAATTGATTCTTGATGGTAAAAATAAAATGGGCGACAAGTAAAAAAAATAGAATTGAGGCTTAAACGTACGATAAAGTTAGAAAAAGTTTTTCGAAAGTATATACGGCAAAAATTGTAAAAAAACAAAAACATTAAAAATTAGAAAAGAAAAGCAAACATCATTCGCAAAATTATTGCATTTTTTTAATAATGTCCAAACAGAAATGTTTCTTTCAATTCATCCTTATTTTATTTTGCGTTTTTCGAAACTTCAGCAAGATTTATTTTCCAAATTATATAAAACAAATATTTACGAAGCAAGATTTACTTTCAAACATTTTATCCAATATTTAAAATATCTTTAAGACTTCTACTCATGTACAAGTCTGATCATCTTTCTTTAGTCTATCATAACTAAGGGATTATTAACCAAAATGACGTTATTATTTATATATAAATTTGAAATTCTGTCGAATGATGCGGCTATCTGTACACTGCCTAAAATCAAAATGCCATTCACCAGCGCTCTGTCTCGCTAGGATTACCCGATTGGACAAAAAAGTGAACAAGCTTTCTCTATTCCTTTTCTATATAGTCAAACATGCATTGACCTCTGACTTGCTCTCAGGGGTTGCGTCTGGATTCGCCAAACTTTCCCTTGCCAATTACATTTAAGCTAGACTGATTTTGGCCGTTAATAAGGAAGTCGTCGTATTTTCAAATATAACCCAAAGCAACATTTGCACAAATTCGTTATAATTGTCTGCTTTGGATGAAACCAGATTATTAACAACAGAGACATAACAAATGCATTGGGATATGCTTCCACCTCGTTCATAAATCTGGAGAAATTCGAATCTTTCATAATTTTATGAATCTTAAGACCATCAGATATTCCTAACTTTAATTTTTTACTGCGCCTGCAAGGAGAAATGAATCAACTGACCTCACCGTAAAACTTAAGAAATTCTTTCAAGTTTGATATATAATTGTGACGAATGCCAAGAGATAGACCATTAATAATGCTTTCATGTTTCTCCTTAAAGGCCATGTCATTTCATTTTTTTCCAGTGATTTAGTTTTTCTCTATTATATTAGAAGCAGACGAAACGTAGTAGGTGTGTTGTCTACGCAAGAAATAAATCATCTTTAGGTAAGTACAAATATACCACTTAAGGCCACGATATCAAATCTCAAATAGTATTTTGATAGTATACGATTAGACAAGATTCATACAGGTTCCATAAAATACATTTCAATATTCGGGTTGAGCTGTCTGCAACAAACAGTTAATCTCGTCAATATTCCGTTATTTATTTTGCAGATATCATTGCAGCACCGTCTTCTGGCTGAGATCCGGAAGAATTCTTTCCTCTCTTGATCGACAAGTCATTATTTTAACTTCTGACTTTTCTTTGCTTTCAGTCTGGATGCTAAATGTTCAGATGATTATTCTGACAGAATGAGATCGCATATTAAATCCTTGATCTCTTTTTTAGCAGAATGGCTCTGGTGTTTAAAAGATTTTTAGCGAGAGACAAAAAGTTATCTCCCCTTAACCAAAACAAAAAATAGCAACAAAATTATTTATAAATATTCACGAGAATAGAAACAGTAACGAGATCTGATGAAACACGTACGAAATATCGTTAGGTGGAAAAGTCAATCTCTCTCTTTTTGCTCCTTGAAATTGCAATAACAAGACGGACAATTTGAGGCTCGTAACAACCAGAAAGATAATTACAAAATTTATATTGTTCTTCTTACTCAGTCTTTATTATGCATTTCGAAGATATATATATATATATATATATATATATATATATATATATATATATATATATATATATATATGAAGAAATATAGTCTTAAAGTGTGCTATATTTATGGGATAAAGTGCTCAATATCAGAGATAGAGCGTGTGTAAATATAAAAGTGAACATAGAAGTCAAAACTTAGAGGCGACAGTCTGTTTCATGCTAGTGCAATCGTCAGGCAACTAGTGCTGTTATTTTTCTCGGCTGTTTATATATAAGGGTCACTGGTGCATTGTGTGTAGTCTATTTTGGCAGTTACTTTTACCGTAAGTCGCTTCTTTTTTTTTTTATCTTATATATTTATTTTTTATTTTGATCGGTGTTTTGTATTAACGTAGTAAAAATTTGTTTATATAGCTTATTGTTGGTAGTCTATTACGGCGGTTATTTACCGGAAGTCGTTTATTTGCTTATTTATTTGGGTCAAATTGTTTTGCTTGTTTTATTTATTTTCATTTTTATTTTTTATCTTATATAGTTGTTTATTTGTCATTGATTAAAGCTATTTGTTGTATTTTGGGGTGGGATGTTGTGGTTTGTTCTTACTATTATTTTGGTGGGAACAGTTTTTTATTTATTTATTTGGGTTGATTATTTTTATTTCTTTTTTTTATTTCTATTTTACCCATCCATAACAGAACGTACGTTAGATAAGGCCATCAACTTAGCTTAGGAACAAATAATAATAAAACCAAACGAAATCGACATCATTAAGAACTCCCGTAAATCATTACTATTTCACCATGAAGAAGCATGGATAAAGAAAGATGGGATATTTTACACTACAATGGGAAGCTTTGAAACTTCGCCTCTAACTGTTAACTTCTATGTTCACTTTTATATATATATATATATATATATATATATATATATATATATATATATATACAGGGTGACCCAAAAAAACGGGAACTATTTAACAATCCAATAAAACCAAGAGTGATGGAAGAAAAATATTTAATTCATAGTAATTGAAACCTTAAAACATATGCCATTTAAGAAACAATGATGAAATTTTAATTTTTTTTTAAATTACGTGCTGTAGATGGCGTCCTCCTGTACGAATGCATTCTTGAAATCTGCTGTTGAGATTGCTCATTGACTGCTGCAACATCTCAGCTGGGATACTGTGAATTTCATTCTTGTTACTAAAATGGCGAAATGTTTACTTGCTCAAGGTCACTGTCTCGCAATGTTGTCACTTGCTCATGTCTGGCAATACGCACTTCAAAAATTCCCGTTTTCTGGGCTCACCCTATATATATATATATATATATATATATATATATATATATATATATATATATAAAGGCTTAAAGACTAATATTCCATGGTTATAATTTATTACATTGGAATCGTAATCACGATCCAATTTATCAGACCTACAAATTCAAAAATAAAACAGAATTTTTTAAATATTTTCTTATGAATTTGACCGTGATTACGTTTCGAATGTAATTAATTATAACCATGGAATATTAGTTTTTGAGCTTTTTATATTATATTCTTGCTCTACTTTGTAAATAGAGGTCTACCTGAAATTTATCCTCTTGGAAATATACATATATATATATATATATATATATATATATATATATATATATATATATATATATATATATATATATATATATTGACCACTAATATTATCAATATATATATATATATATATATATATATATATATATATATATATACATGCGCATTTCATTAAAAACGACTCACAAGGTGCTTTTATTTAGTTTTTTATACATTTATACAATTTCTCATGCGATCGAAAAAAATAAATAAAAGCACCTTGTCAATCGTTTTTAATAAATGTGCATGAAAGAGGGATTGCTGCCGAAATACTCAAATATATATATATATATATATATATATATATATATATATATATATATATATATGTATATATGTATATACACAAGTATGTACGAAGACTTTTGTGTTTTGTTTGAACTTTTCATATATTTTATATTGTCGTGTGTTTCATTCACCTTAAACTAAGTCTATATTTCATATTCTCGTGCAACACATTCATTGCTATTCATTTCTATTGCTCTCACCTGTGCTGCAGGTCTCTTTCTTTAAGATTAGACATTAGAAGATACAGATAAAAAAGATAAAGATATATGTGTTGACCACTGCTATTGGAACTGAGTATTTATGTGTGGGGCAGAGATCAAATTGTTGATTCCAAATCAGGATACCGATGTTTATGTTTCTTTTACAACACGAAAAATAATCATCTTGTTGGTTTTGCGGCCCTTTTCGTATAAAATACATACAGTAAAATTTCACATTTACGCTTGCCCATTTACCATCGTCAAAGGCATGTTACACAGTTTTTAGAAATCTGATCGCAAAGTTTAAGCTTCATAATAAACAATATATGCTTGTTTTACATAGTAAAATGTTTTCTTTGATTTTGTAGAATTTATTCACCGCAAATACTGCAAAATGAGTTAGGATCGTTTAATCAGTCCCTTCGTGATGGATTAACATTTGCAAAAGGGAATTACCCAGTTTGACATTATATGCACTGTTTAAAATGAGATTAGTTTAAAGTTTCCATCAAATACAGTAATGTTCAAAAGAACAAATGTAGAACAAAAGCTGCTGCTTACGTTAACAGCTAGAGGTCGAATTGAAGTGAAAAATACTCAAAAATTAACTCGACAAAAAGCAATCTCAATTTTAGATTAAAAACTCGTTCCAATATCCTTGATAATTAAACCAATGTGTTTTAATGGGGGGTGGGGCAGTGTTAGATTTTGATACGAGTCAATAATGGGAAAGTTGATACTTTTCTTTTGTTTGGCCTATACAATGAAATTTACAAATAATTTATTTTGTTTGGAAACGATAGGCAATAATGTTGGGTGATATATTTAAATGTAATATCCTCTCCAGATTTACATTAGTGAAGAGACAAATGACTAAAGGCACTACCCATTTAATTAAAACTGATTCGCGTTTCACCTGCCTGTTTCGAAAATGACTGAATTGGTAAATTTTTATCCACAATTTAACTTGTATCTCGTCAAATTAGAACTGAGTTTATTAGAATTGACTTTATTTTAGAACTGAATTGAGTCGATAAGGTTTGAAGCTTTTTCGTTATTCCATATTTTGGAGAGCAGTTATCTTTACTCTTCCAGCTACTAAATAAGTAAACATTTGCTTAACATTTGCCATCTTATAAAAACCTACACAAGCAAAATGAGTGAATCAAGGTTCAATCGGTGTAAAATTCACCCATGAAATCAAACAGAATAAAATGTCGCATTTTTCGAATATACAGTAAGTAGAAAAAAAAACCTTCCGCTTTTTTGTGTTTGTTTTGCTTTTAGTTAATAATCTCAGTGTGTGACTTGGTGAAGAAAGATCAACGCTCAGCATTGACCTTAGGAAACTCGCATTTGATGTCAATATTGGATTTTTTGGAGATTCTATATCTGAAGAAAAAAGCATTCTGTTTTTGTTTGTTTTTTATCGTATATACAACTATTGGATAGATTGAGTCGAAATTTGTTACTTCTCGTCTGCAGTCGCTCTCTCACAGACGCGCCGTTGCCTCGCTCTGTCTTTTTTACAAATACTTTCACGGTAATTGCTCCGATGAGCTGCTTTCGCTGGTTCCCAGCCCTCATGAATTTAAGCATCCTACGAGGCTGGCAACCCGTTCGCACCCCTTCACCGTTGAAACTGTTAGATGTAGACGTCTCTTCTACTCCAATAGCTTCATGTCTCGCACATCTCGCCTGAGGAACTCTCTTCCTTATTCTTGTTTCACTAACAAATATAATATCCAACTATTTAAGTGTAACGTCAATCGACATCTCCAGTTGCCTTGATCTATCCACTTCCCTTCTCCGCATCCTTTTCCCTTTCATTCCTATCTGCTCTCGCTCCAAATCTTCTGTAACCCCATTGCCTTGATCAATCCACTATCTTTCTCCTCATCCTCTCCTTTACCATTCCTATCTGCTCTTCTTCCAAACCTTCTGTAACCCCTTGCGTGATAGTGGCTTCCAGCCTTGCTTGGGGTGAAAAGCTTTTAAAAAAAAGATATCTTTTATCGAAGCAGTACAATAATTATATTGTTATTGCTACTGAACGAAGAAATGTTTGAATATGAATCGAACAAATATACAGTTATGCTTTGTTATAACGCCATATGAGTTATTTGCCCTTTGACTTACTTTCATAACTTACGAATTTTATATTTTTCAATCCCAATATAGTTTGGGAAACTATATATTTTAATCGCGCTGAATTATTCTACATTATTCAAATATATAATAAACCAATAGAATCAATTTAATTTTTGAATTATATTATCGAAATGTACAAAAAGAAAAGTAATTATAGATATACTTAGGTAATTGAGCCCATGTTAAAACGGTTTTCATTATACGAACAAGCGTTTCAATCACTGCGTTTTGACTCTTGCATTCTGTAATCTTCTTTAGATGCGAAGCTATATTTAGACATTTATAAATTTCCATTAAGGGCGTTTTTCTTCTTTGCTTAAACTTTCGTTTGGTGCAGTAAATCTTGTTCTGCAGATCATAGAAACGAGTTTGGTATTTCGAAATATCTGAAGGTGAGGTTTGAGAAAAAATCACTTTGAAGAATCGTTGTCATCCGTTAGCCTTTAACGGTTCTGGATGTTAATGACCTTCATCGAACTTTGTCGAATGCTAAAAAGTTTTCCTTATATCGTCGGCTAAATACACATGATACCCAAGTTTATATTTTGTCGGCAGCGACACGTTCTTTTTTCGATCGATGTTGCAGAATGATCTGAATATTGCGAGAGAGTCAGCGAAAATAAGATGAAATATAAAATTGTACAAAAAACTAATAAGGATTTTAATAGACTAAATGATTAAAATCGAATCTTATTATTTACATTCGGACTAATGTCATTATCTTTGGTGTCTTGGTCGTTCTGACCTCTGTCCGGCATCTTTTGATCCAGGTAACATCAGGGCATTTCGAACCGAACCCTTCATTTAATCTACGAAGTACATTATTCTTGTTACTCTGTTTACGTCTGGGGATATCGCATCTTGTTCTTATTTATTACTGCCTAATTATTTTTGACCTTATTTCTACTGAGTGAATGTTCTTATTACCCAGTTCAGGAATTGAACTCGCAATTACTGCGCCACTAAACTTACGAACGAACGCTTTAATCCACTAGGCTATTGTCTCGAATCGCTGTGATAGCAGCAACAGTGATGTGGAGATTAGTCCGAATTTAAATAAAGTAATTCATAACAACTCCACATGTCAGGAAACCAGACAGAAATTATCGAATCGCTGAAGCTCTGTGATAATAACAATTGTCGTGTAGTGGTACTGTCTCACGGGAAGTAGTATGCACTCAACTACCTCATGAGTAATAGCCGTAGCTAATTATAGTCTTCGTGACTTCATATGTAAATGAGTCCCATCATCTTGTACCGAAGAGATTTCATCCCCTTATTTTCCCTGGTACTTCTGGGAGCTTTTGTCTCCCCATTATCTTCTTCCCTCTCCTTAAGAGATTGTCTAGATAACGGAGATTTTGACCTTCTTTTTTCATAGGAGTGTTCCTCCTATGATTGTCCTGGTTCATCTTCAGTATCTGTATTGTTCTCGTTTTCACTGTCATGTTTGTCTTGAGTTGACATAAAACTTTCGCCTTCCTTATTTTCAGGCTCACTATACATTTCTTCATCGCTATCGTATTGCAATCTAATGTGGTCTGCATGCGCCAATATCCCATTTCAATTTCTTTCTATTGTCATAGAGTTCTATCCACTTTGCATTATGAATCTTGCCTCGTGTAAATTAGATTTACTAATCTTTTTCTACCATAGTTTTTCGTTGGTAGCATGGGGAATAGTCAATGGGGCTCTAATTTGTCTACCCATGAGGGCGGTCGGGTTTTTCGATCTCCCAGCATGTGGTATTGTCCTATAGCTTAGCAATAGTCTAGGATGAAATCTTTCTATATTTTCTTTTCATTCTATACATATTTTCAATTCGTTTTTACAGTTTACACCATCCTTTCTGTATTAATTCTGGCCAGCTCGAATATGAATCTACCAGTAGTAGTAATAATCTCACTCCATTAACATGGATATGATCCCTGTATACTGCGTCGCGAGGTTGGAACTCTTTAGGCCATGTATGTGTTTTTTTTCTGTCTAAATTTTCTTCTGGCATTGCATATTTTACAGCTTTCATGTATTCTTCTACAGTTGTAGAATAGCCTGGCCACCATGCCTTTAGCTTTAATCTCCTTTGCATAGATGTTATTCCGCAATGAACATCGTCATGTATACTTTTTATAATTTTGCTCCTTTACGTTGCAGGCGCAAACACTACGTCTTCATTACAAATTACACACTTTTTGTTACCACTAACTTACGTTTAACCGCTTGAAAACGCCTTTCTAACCGTGAACAATTATTCCACTTATTACTTTTTTATTCTAAACAATATACTGTTCAATATGAGATCTTGCTCCGTATCCTCAGCTAATTTGTCTGACAAAATAACTGTTTTGACCCAATGTAAGAAAGAATCTTCGAATTTTTCCTTCTCTTTTGCACTTTCAGAAGAATTATATACCTTAATCTCAACAAAGCGTCTACATGCGGAATGGTATTGATTTGCGTCGTCCATATTATAGCCAACGTCTCTTTCTCAATATTTGAGGAGTTCAATTTGACTGTTGACAATTTTCTCGAAAGATATACAGGGGGATGACACTATTTTGGGGACACTTTGAAAAGTGTGCTTACATTTGTTTTGTTTTTTTTGCTGCCGAAAGCTTTTGTGTTGGTGAGTAGGTAGGTCAGCAGTAACTGTCCATTAATGGTATGAACATTGATTGATGGGTTTGTCTTTGGTTTCATGTTTTCTTTATTTTTACTTCAACTTAGGCAACACTATTTTGGGGACATGACACAAATTCCGGTTTTTTTAATGATTTAGTCGTCGAACGACTACAATATGAAAATTTCCTGCAGGTTAATTGTACCCTGACCATTACATTTGAGTATCTTTACCATTCACTGCGAAAACGTTTTAAAATCCTGAAGAAGAATGCATTCAAAAGAAGTCATCAGTTTGGTCCAAAAGAAGAGAGAAGACGGGCTCAGCATCCGAAAGATCGCCGCTGAGATGAAGCTACCGAAGTCAACAGTTGAATACATGCTAAGTACAGACTATGAGCGGAAGAAGAAGAAAGGACGGGAAAAAACAATTTCCAAGAGAACAGAAAGAAGAATGGAGAGGAGTGTTACGAGGTTATCATCTGGAGAAAAGGTGACAGCGAAGAAAGTAAAGAAGAAGTGTGAACTTGACATCAGTTTTCGAACTGCACAAAGAAAGCTATACGAAATTGGATTTAAGTATACTAAAATCAAGAAAAGAATTACACTAACGAGAAAACACAAGGAGGCAAGGCTGGAAAGCCCGAAAAGATGGATAACAAACCATGTCGACTTCAAGAAAGTGATATTTACTGATGAAAAACGTTTTAAGTTCGATGGACCTGACGCGTGGTGTACATGGTCGAGAAAAGGTGAACCTGTTATTCTCAACAAGAGACAGATGGGAGGAGGAGGAGTCATGGTTTGGGGTATGGTATTTCCGAATGGAAACTTGTGGCTCGAGTGGTTAAAAGGACGTCAAAATAGCTTGAGCTACAGAGAACTTTTGGAAAAGAGAGCCCTACCACTCATAGAAAAAGAAATGGGAAGTAATTTTATTTCGCAGCAAGATAACTGCAGCATCCATGTGGCCAAATCAGTGAAAAATTGGATGTGTGAAGCAAATATAACTACTCTGGAATGGCCTGCAAGAAGTCCAGACTTAAATTTAATTGAAAACATATGGGAAATGCTTGCAGAGCTTGTTTACGACGGGCCAGAAATAACCAGAGAGGCTGAACTGTGGCAGCGCATAAAAGATGCTAAAAAAGACTGCTAGAAACACGAAGAGACGTTATTATCAATATGTACGAACATTATGAAGATAGACTGATAGAAGTCATTGAAAAAAAGGGTGCTGCCATAAAGTATTAGCATTGTTTCTGCAATGTCCGAAAAATAGTGTCGCCTGTGTAATGTGAAAATTTGTAAAAAAATAAAAATACTTCTAATTTGAATTCTGCTTTTCCATTTGTAGTATTGAAACAGTTTTTAAATGTTATTGCCATTACACTAAAACACTACAGACTGCCTGTGCTACCTAAAACTTGAAAAAATAAAGTGTCTGAAAAATAGTGTCGGCCCCCTGTATAATGGGATGACCACCCTGAGCTAATATTACTGACATTGAGCGTTCACCTGCGTCAGTTGTTATTAATAATTCCTTTCTAGGGTAAAATATTTTCACTGCTGGCTTCTTTGCCAGAACAGCTTTGAAATCTTCAAATGACACTTGTTCTTTTGTCTAAATAAATTTGACATTCTTTTTTCTTAAAGCAGAAAAGGTTTCTGTCAATTCGGAGTATCGCTTTTATATCGTCTGTAGAAATGTCCAACTCCTAAGAAAGATTCTTTTTTTGTTCCTAGGTAGTTCAACTTTCAATACTTTGTCAATTAACGATTGGTTTGGTGATATGCCTTCGTTAGATATGGAATATCTCCAAAATTAAATGTTTCATTGTTGTTCACACATTCTTTTCGTTAATTGTTAATCCAGCCTTTTTTAACATATTCATAACCATACTGGCTTCCCATTTTAACACTTAGTCATTAATAACACCAACAAAAATGTCATCCTGGTAACATATATATATATATATATATATATATATATATATATATATATATATATATATTTATATCACTACCCATAATTTTCTCTATTGCCCTTGTGAAAAATCACATTGTTGTTTTAATTCCATACAGTCTCCTTTCCCATCTTAATAAGCCTATTAGCGTGTTTATTTTTGTGACATCTTTAAATTCTTCATCAATAGGACGTTGATGGTATACCAACTTTAAATTAATTTTAGAGAGTGTTTTCATACTCACAAGTGAGTTCAAAAGCCATTCCATCCATTGGGGATAGGATATGAGATTTCATATATTTTATGGTTTACACTTTGTAGTCATCACAAATGCATATAAAATTACTAATGAAGAAGCCCGTTTGTTCCCTCCAAGGCGCGACTCGTTCAAGTAGATCTTGTTACAGTAATTTCTTTTCTAGTTTTTCCACAACTATTGACAGTAGATGGACTGGCACTGTTCGTGCTTCAAAATATAAGTGAGGGGGACATTTTAGTCTTCATAGATTTTTAACATTCCAGTTTTTCAAATTCACAATATTTAGCGGCCTGGTTCATTCATTTATGGAGAAAGATTCATGAACTTAGCTCTCTCTAAAGTCACTATTTTTTTTCTTTTGTGTCATGTTTTTGCCTATAAGTTGGTTTATATCATCAAACATGGTTTCCTCCAACTTTCTTGGTGTGCACTTGCTGATAAATTTATGATGGTCTCACAATCATCAGTTGTAAACAAGAGTTATTTTGTTTTCTCTTCCAACTGATTTTAAATCCTTAGATTTTTTGTTTTAGATTTAGCAGCTAGTATCCTACGCCACGCTTGTGCGTATTCATAATTATCCAACGATAATTGTTCGCTCTGTTCTTTAGATATCGGCGAGACCATTGTAGTGTAGCGTTACTGACTCACGGGAAGTAGTATGCACTCAACTGCCTCATGGGTGATAGCCATAGCTATTTATAGTTTTTGTGACTTATAATAATAATTTCGATAGATGGTTACTGAATATGTTGCTTTGAAAGTTACATTTTTAAAAAATCTTTATAAAGAAAATAAAAACCAAAATATCAACTCTCAAATTGCAGATTTTCTTTTCGTTGCGAACATCTTGTTGCTAACATTTGAAATAATTTATTATTTCTTTTCATTTGAAGGTTAATATTCATCATCGACAAGGGAATCATTTTAAAACAACATTATTCCAAATATAGTTTGGATTTATTATCTTCATCTTTGCTGCTTCTTAACACAATATCTCTGTCGACAGATTCTTCAGCTTCAGATTCTTTGAATCATCATGATATCTTCGGTCACTCTCATCCCCAGATTGTTCATCACTACTGCTGGATATACTCATTCTCTCCTCCCCCTCTCTCTCTCTCTCTCTCTCTCTCTCTCTCTCTCTCTCTCTCTCGCGGTCTTCCTGGTCACTCTCAATACTGGATTCATTCATCCTTTCTTGCATCATTTGTCCTTCTTCCTTTTTCATAACTTCATGCCCTCTTTTGGTTCTAAATTGGTCTTTGTGAACCGGTATGCCCTGTCACTTCTTTGTCAAGAGTGTTGTGTTAAATCCATTGTGCACCACAAAATTCGCCTTTTCAGAACTTGAATCCTTGTCCTTCCTGTACCACACACTTTCATTCGTTGCAAATGACATGGTAATCGGAGCTCTTATTTGTCTTCCTATCAATGCGGATGGGATTTTCTTCTGCATGCATGCGGAATAACACTATAACTTAGGATTAGTCTGGGTAAATAACCCTCTGTATCACAATCCACTGAATAGAATGCTTTTAATCCCATTTTTACCCCGTCCTGGGTATGACGATAAACTGCATCCGCGTCCTGGGTAAGACGATAAACTACGTCCAACATCAAAGCCTCTAATCAGGAGGTTTTGAGGAGTGTAGAACCACCTCTTGGTGTTCCCAGGTCCAACCTGACCCGGGGTGGTAGCACCTGTTAGGGTCCCAGCTATGGGTAAATAGCCAACACTCAGATTACATTAGCGTCCTGGGTATGACGATAAACTACATCCGCGTCCTGGGTAAGACGATAAACTACGCCCAGCAGCAAGGACTCTGATAATAACATCTAACAGATGTTAGGGATCAGGCAGCCTAAAACATAAGAGTCGACGCTATATTCTGTCTTCAGACAGAATCAAGAAGGTCACTCTCCAACGGAGAGGCAGGGATAAAAGAAATACCCGCATCGGAAAATCAAAGACTGACCCACTTGAGATGAAAAAGGAGGCCAAAATCAAACTGGGAAGGTTGGGAACCTCGACTTGGATCATAACAAAAGAGGAAGCCAGGAACAGGCCGGGAACAACACTTCCTCACATTACTAGGTGTATACAAAGAGAGTCTTTCTTATCCAGTGAAATCATTATTACCAGAACTCAAGAAAGTTCAATTCCTTGATGACACAAATGAAAACCTTCGAATCTTTCACGTTAACGCACGGGCGTAAGACTCAGTCTTATAATGTGGAGTTGAGCCTCAGACAGGGGGTGGCATGGCACCTGGTTGGATTCGGCTAGATGTAGAAGAATTTGTATGATCAAAAAGTGAAATCGTTATCGGAAAATCCTGGACAATGAAAAAGAGTTGAAGAAAATCTTGTTTATTCATGTGTTTTAACAGCGAGGCAGGCTGCAACTCGACTTTGGAAAAATGGAGAAAGCGAAGAGTATCAGATAGGATTCCATCGGGTGGGGGGGATGCTGTCAGCTGGCCGAGTGGTTCTTCTTTTATGGAGTTTGAACCACTTCCTCCCACCAGCTTAATTTCTAAAAATCTAGTTTCCAAAAAGAGGGCTCTGAGAATTTTTACATATACCAAATAAAAAGATTAAAAGAAGTAAGATACAAAACCTAAGACAGAAATTTGAGGAATGTTGAAGAAATTATAGGCTGAGGTTTACTCATCAATTTCAAGTCAAATTTTTAACAGCAATTTATGTTGGATCTAATGTGAGTTCGCATAGTTGTTTGTATGTAACTAGTCCCTTATCTGTTTGCTATTAAGCACGTTAAAATATCCGGTTTTGTATTAGACGAGGTTCAAGAATACCAACTAAAATGATCTTTTGACTAATACTAAAGAACTTTCAAATACGAATTGCTTTCATAAGATTTTTATGACTACTTATTTATAGTCATTTCATTATTTCCGAACGAAAATATTTGATGTTAGGGTAAAGGTTACTTAAGCAAAGGTCATCTTTATAAGCCTATTTCCAGGCATTAGAGACGAAATTACATTCTTCTGAAAAGCGAAAGAAGATGAATAGCGAATAAGAAAGATAGAATGAGAATGAGAAAGAGAGAGAGAGAGAGAGAAGGGAGAGGACGAGAATGAAAAACGAGTGAAAGGAAAAGAAAATAGATAGATATGAAGAAAGCAAGATGGATTAAAAAGATAAAATAGAGATCAAGAGAAAGAAAATAGAGTAAAAGGAAAAAAGAAATAATAAAAAGAAAAAACAAATGAAGACAAAAAAGGTTGAAAAGTATGAGAAAGAGGGAGATGAAGAGAACTAAGAACTAAAAAAAGAAAGAAAGAAAAAGACAGAAAAAGGAGAGAACCGAAAGGAAAGAGAGAGAGAGAGAGAGATAGGTACGACTGAAGGAAGAATAGAAAGAAAGGTAGAGAGAGTAAAAGAGAGAGGAAGAAAAAATAGTGAGATGAGTAGAAAGGAATTATAGAAAATGAAAGAAAAGAAAGAAATAAAGGAGAATGAGAGAAAGGAAAGAAAAAGGAATGAAAGAAGCAAACAAAATAAAAGATAAGAAAGACGTATTAAAAAAGTATAAAGAGGCAAACAAGAAAGAAAAGACGGAGAGAGAGAGAGAGAGATGAAGAAAGTCAAAGAGGAAAAAGAAAATACTTCAGAAATGGTAAAGTATTTATAATTTTGTATATTGTAAACATTTTATATTGGCTGTCCTGATTTTGTTGGAATACGTGGTGGAGATTGTTAAGCCCTAAAATTAAATGAAATCCGGCCGGCTCGAAGCGAGTCGTGATCCAAACAAACTTTTCAATGTTAGCTGTGACATTTATCTACCAAATACTGAATTTGATTAAAGAAATGTCAGATTTGATTAACATTTCTGCAAAGACATGAATGATGAGGAAATAAATAGAAAATTATATATACTGTATGTGGGGTGTCTACATGCAAACATATAAAGTGACTTTGAAAATATGATCGGTGCCCTTGATATAACTTCGCTAGAAATTAAAGGGGACATTACTGCGTATGTGTCAACAAAACGCCACTATGTGAGCTTGTGCTACTGGGGCATTTATACTAGCCGATTGAGTAGATTCGTTTCGTTACATTCTTTTGTCTCTGGGGCTCAATACAAAGTAGAGCAAATACAATTATTTATTCGAAAATTATAACATAAACATGTTATAAAATCACTACAAAAATAGCCATTTTGTTTCAACACTTCTGTTGTCTTATCAATTGATGGTGTTGAATGTAGAATAAAGGGTTTTAAAAGGTTCAAATCAATCAAACATCCCTCGCAAGGGGAAACGCTGTTACATAAGATGGAATGACCAATCAAAATACAAGTATATGAGAATTCAAAAACCTTGACAACGGACTTTAAGGTTATAATAATTATTTAATGCTTTAATGTTGGGGTTAGACTAAAGAAGAATTCATTCTAACTAATAAATATGAAATTATACTATGAAATTTAAAATGAAAAATTTCCAATTTTAAATTTAATCTATATTAAGTTTAAAATTATAAAGTTATTTAAAAAAGAAGCCGGGGAAAAATATATATCTTTTTCGATTTATTTTGTTTTTATTGAAATTAAGTTGGCATAAACGTTAAGATCCATTGCTGCTGTGAACTTCATGACAACGTAGATACATTTGAAGCAAGAACATGAGCAGGGGAGGATGAAATCTTGCAAAAGACAATACATACACAATCAGATTATAATACATAAACGTGCGGATTTATTTAGATATATAAAAACTGGAAATTGCTAAAAAAAACGACAACATAAATATACAATGAAAGGTACACACACGTAACCATACACACAGACACCGTGACAAAGACACATACATACACACACATACATTGACAAAGGCACACCGATACATCCACCAAGAAATATTCAAGTTTGAAAGTGTTATTAAACGAATTCTAACCTCTTATTAAAATATAACTTATACGGGAAAAGATACATATATAAAAATGGAAAAATAGATAAAATTCAATATGACTGAACAGAATAACAAACATTAGGGAAAAAGGACCCTAAAACATATAGACGTGGACAGAAAAATAGATATATACGCATAAAAAT
>OZ038485.1:3042500-3077500 GCA_964036315.1 Acanthosepion esculentum | reverse complement strand
ATTATGGTCATAATTAACAGGGTTTCTATATTGAATAGTGGTACCTTTGTATCAACTATTTTTAAGGGCAAAATTGTAAAAATCACAATGTTTATTAAAAACTTCTTTGTTAGAAGAGTTAGTACTAATCCTAAATCCAATGGAGGAGGGTCTGTGCTTGATAACCGATGGGGGTGGTTGGAATTGGTATGTACATATACTGGATTGGAATTAACCTTCACATAAGGTTGGAAAATATTGCTAGTAAGGTCTAGGGTGACGTCCAGAAAATCTATCTGTTTAATGTTAGTTGTAACTGTAGTCCTAAGACCTAAATCCTTAAATTCCCTATGGATCATTTTTCTAATACGGTCTACCTTAATTTTAGTTGAGTTTTTAACAACTAATAAGCGATCATCTCTATATAATCCTATACTATCAGAATCTAGACATTCAAAGGCACTTAAATTGTATAAAAGAAATAATCCTACCAAGTCAGAGGCTTCAGCAGAATCCAAAGACCCCATGGAAATGTCAAAATTATTGCTGCAAGATTTTTTGGTCCACTGTTCTTCATTGTAGACCAGAACAGAATTTCGGCATTTCCTGATTATATCAACTTCATTCTCAGAAATATTGGAATATTCCCGAGCGAACTCCAAGGCTAAACTGAACAGATCCTTAGATATGGAGGGATAATATTTAATAATGTCGAACTGTATCAAAGTGCAGTTGTCCTTATTGTATATTTACAAAATAATAAAATAAATTTTCTGTAATAAATGTAATCATAATTAGTGATTGAAAAATTACGAAATCCTGAGTCGGCCTTCGATGAGTATTGAACGTTATTATTTCTAATTTAATAATGAATATATATATATATATATATATATATATATATATATATATATATATATATATATATATTTGAATTTAATTATCGCAGTGGTAATAAAAACAGAAATTCTTTTAAACATCGACAGCTAACCTTAACTCTTTGTCAATTATTCTTTGCAAAATTTACTCTTTGGTTAATATGCTAAAGTATGTAGCGTCCTCGTTAAAGAAATCGAAGAACTGTCTTTGTATATTATTCAGATATTTATTGCTTGCTTGTGCATGTTTTTTACAAACTATTAATGGGAAATGATAAGCTTATTCATTTTGGTGAAGAACAGGACTGAAGTATTAAAGTTTCGAAAAAGTGTAGCGAAAGTTAGGTTATGGGTCTCGCTGAAAGTTAGAAATGATTCATTAATTGTAAGGAAAATCTAGACCAATTTTAGAATGGAGATTGTGATCACAAGGACAAAATCATGCGGAAGATGAAAATTGAGGACCTGGAAGGTTCTTTGAATGAAAATGCAACTCAACGCCTGAATTTTCAGAAAAGTATATAATCGGTCATTTCTTAAGAATTATTGATTGGAACAAAGAAACAAGGAAGTCGATCGGTGATTTTATTGCACGAGACAAAGTTTGTTCTCACGTTGCAAATTCATTGAACAAATTAACTTCAAAGATTATTGTATGATTTTGATCCATTCTTAATTTTTGAAACGTCAGTATGTCTGATTCCGTGTGTAATAATGTAATAGAATTAATGTCAACAATGTAATAAAATTAAGGTCACCAATGTAAAGGAACGCCTTATAAACTGGCAATATAAATGATTTTTTATTAGATTTCAATACTTTCTTATAGTATTTGTCTAATGAAACTGTAATTGTATTTGTATAGCTTAATAGAGAATTACTTTTAAAAAGATACTTCATACCCTCTTAAGATGTGATCGATCATGGTTCTCCGAGGCTATATTTTCTTTTCATTTCTGCAAACGGTGCATTTTGATATATCTATGCTTGTGAAACAAAGCGGAGTAGTTTTACAATGCCGTTTTTACAGTTTTGATTTTAAAATTGCTTTTCTCATAAAATGGCTACCAACCACGTCAAGAGAGATCAGCTTGTCTTGCTGTTTAAAGCATAGTACGAAATGAGCACAAACTATCTCAGTCAGAATTTAAACTCGACACGATGATGCATAATCACGCCCTGTTAGTTGTTACCTCCGCTTTCAATACAGTTTTGTTCATTTTCTTATCGTTTTTCTCAAATTTCCTTTTTATCTTTTAGGATGGAAAATGAGATGAGAAAATAAACATTCCAGACAAAAACAGGAAATAGTGAACCAGTACTGAAGAATTTGAAGAATACATTAAAAACAATAAGAGCCAAGAGCCTGAAATACTTAAGAAACATTCCAAGATTCAGGTCGAGTAAAAAAACAGGTGGCAAATATAGCAATGGAAATTCACTTATGAAAACACGAAAACTAAATACATTAATGAAAATGTTTCGTAATTCAAAATTTGTCAATAAAAACTTCAAAATTTGCAAAAGAATACTTGGTAGATAAACCGGCATTACATAAAAAAGAAATAAAATGTAATTTTTGAAATTCATTTTAGCCATTTTCCAAAAAGTTTTTCTTCTCCAAATGGACTTTAACAATAGCCATAGGATAATCGTTGCGAAATACCAAGTTTGAATGTTTATAGCAAAGTGAAATAGTTACAAAAGTGTATAGTCAAAATGTAGATTACAAAGGATATCATTTTAATCTTAAAATCTGTTGGACTTCTTTCTATAGCGATCAAAATTAAATAAATTCAGCTTTGTTACACGTTTAGCTTAAACATAGTCTACGTGCGGACAATAAAAGAACAGGATTCAAAAAGATTGAGAATAACGATTGACGCTGCATTACAGCTATTAAAGATTGTAGCTGACAGAAAAGCAAGAAGCTGAAAGTTTTACAAGTAAGCGGTATGAAAAAAGAAACTGTTAGTATAGAACTAACGGTTACACCTAGTAAGTTCAACAATAAAATGATGAAACCTCTCTGCCAATCTAGTATTTCGCTTAAATTCATGAAGTCGAGATACGAAAGAAGAAAGTTCTTAAGAGCAATTGCTATGAAAATATTCACAAAAAAGGCTGAGGGAAGCTACATTATAGCTGTGGGCATTTGAGTGAAGTTAAGATGCTAGGTCAGTATCGATAACATTGCAGATTATCCTTTTATTTTTTTACGAACATCTAGGTACATAGCAGAAGTACCAGACCAGATTTGACAGTTGTATGATATGCACGAACGAATGGTTGACTTATAAATTCGTCAAGTTAATTAAAATAATTTCATACATTATTTACGTTATGTCTACATCTTCTACAAGTTTCGTTGAGAAAAATGTTGTAAATTTTACACATGCTTTATTTGGGAAGGCTTATTGCAGACGATGAAGAAAACTGGAGAGATTTTCAATATAACCCTATAAATGTCTATCTGAAGCTAAACAATAAAATATATGACAAGAATAAGTATAAATGATGCTTAGATAAAGTTACGCAGGTGCAAGTCAAAATATATGAGAAGAAAGTCTATCGTCGTGCTTCTAAGAGAAAGTGATATGCCTTCCTAGAAAACCATCTTATCCGAGCTCAAACTATAATAGTAATAAATAAAAATGCCTCTCTTAAGAAGCCACAAAATGAAGTCAAATAAATTCTATCAATGATTATCATCATTTAAATCTAGAAGTAAACTTTCGAATAGTTTTGCTTCTTGTCGCCGATTTTGTAGATTCAACTTCTGAAGACACAATGAAAGCCCAGGAAATGTAATATAAACCTGTTCACAGCATTCACTGTACGAAAATTTGAAAGCAATTCAGAAGTGATAGTACGAGGGTCATTCAATAAATAAGGTGAATACAGATAGAAGCTTACTTTTGTTTCCAACGTAGTCTCCCAGCATTGTCACACACTTTTCCCATCTGTGTACAAGCTTCCGTATTCCCTCAGCGTAAAAATCTTTGGACTGATGTCTCAGCCAGTCGCTCACAACACTTGTGACTCATCGTCACTTTTAAACTTCGTGCCTCTCATGAACGCTTTCAAGGGACCAAAAGGGCTGTGCTGTAAGGGGGATGAGGGAGCAGTTTCCAGCCCAGCTCGTTGATGGTCTGCATCGTTTGGGCTACTGTGTGAGGCCTTGCGTTGTCCTGATGCAAGATGACTCCTTCTGACTGATGACCCCTGCGTCTGTTCTTTATGTCTTTCAAAGTCCTTGCAATGTCATCCACTGTCACCCTTCTGTCAGACTAAGTGAGGTCATTGACTGATTCGATCACCTCAGGAGACTTCACTTCTGTAGTCCTCCCAGGCCTGTCTTCATTCTCAACACTGCTCCGTCCTTCTTTAAACAATTTAGCCCACTTGTAGACATTTGTTTTGGTTGAAACGTGTGGCACCATACACAGTTGACATTATCCTATGAATTTCAACTGGTCTGCACCCTTCAGCAACCAAAAACTTGATAACTGACCGCTGTTCAATCCTGGAGCATGCTTCTTGATCGGCCATCTTTGTTAATCGCCAAAACTCTGAAAGTTTTTTTTAATCTGCAAAAGAAATTAAATCCATGTAAAAAAGAAGTAAAACAAAAAACAAATAAAAAAGAGTAAGCTTCTATCTGTATTAGAAGTACTTATACCGAAAAATTCACCTTATTTATTGAATGGCCCACGTAGTTGTATTAAAACGCAGCACATTGTTTATATTTTTGATAAGAATGTTCATATATTCGGAAGTAGAAAGAAACAAAAGCCAAACACGGAACAACATTCGATGGCAAGAAAAAGGCAAAGCAAAAGAAGTGGTAATGTGCACAGATTGTATTTAGATATGATTTCCCTGCTTAAATACATATCAGCTTCTGGTGAAGTGTCCCCGGTTGACCATCTCTTCACCACATTTCATGTATTATTTTAATTAGACTATATTATCAAATCTGAAAAACATGTCTTTTCATCCCGTAATCTATGACTGTCTATGGTGACGACTCGTTGCCGGATATATATGACGCTGATTAATAATTCCACAGGCTAAGTAGTCATTAGCAGAATTTCGATCTGAAATCTTAAATGTATAACGCTTGATTTTTGCAATTAGTATGCACCATTGAATGAAGTGCCGTGACAATAAATGAACTAAAAATGAAATATTACAAAGAGGCAGTTAAATGTTTTTGCGTCAGAAGTAAACCTCTTGTTAAATGTGTTCAACTGAACAAAGGTCGAAAGATATAAACGAATCTACTTGAGTAAAATTCTTATAGTCAAATATAATTGAAGAGTAAATTGGTGACAATTCTTTGAAGATGTACGTCTTGGCAGTTATAAAAAACATTACAGAATTAAAAGCGATTCGATAGAACTCTAGAAGAATTTATAATGGCGCTAAGAATCCACAGAATCTTTAGAATAAATGGAATTACCAAGAGCACCGATGCTTGTTAGAGAAGACAAAAAAAGTAAAAAGGAATCAGGTACGTTAATTACTAGAATTCCTAATTTTGTAAAAATGCTATCTAAAGGAATTCCATACAATTACGAACCCAAAAATTCTTCATCGCTCAAAGACGATTAAAAGAAAAGAATTTCAGTTCAAAAGATAATCAATGAATTCTTATTGCTTACGAACTGTACATTTTAAGGAAGGAATAGTTTTTACGATTGAATAAATAAAACAATTTGATTGGTTAATAATGTTAACCAT
Source organism: Acanthosepion esculentum (assembly GCA_964036315.1). Taxonomy (NCBI): domain Eukaryota; kingdom Metazoa; phylum Mollusca; class Cephalopoda; order Sepiida; family Sepiidae; genus Acanthosepion; species Acanthosepion esculentum. The sequence continues at coordinate 3,071,897 of OZ038485.1, read as the reverse complement.
AAATCCTCTAGTAGAGTAATGACGAGCAGATAAATCGCGTAGAAAATATTCCACACATATAGTGAGTTCCATTCTAACTGGGTGGCATTGGGCTTAAACAACAATTTAGGAATTCGAAAATTCGTGATTGTTTTGTTGTCTAAGGTTATAGAGAAAGTTTCTGAAATTTGGAAAATAATTCCCGTTTCTCAATCTCCAGCGCTAACGACGTGAATTATGGACCTGGCAAAAAGGAGATAAAAGAATACTAATATTAAGTGTTATACTAATAAACACATCGGTTTACAAATCGATGTAGTGGTAGATAAATCAGCATGAAAATGGCTGCACAAAGTAAACCTAAAGAAAGACAGAGTTTTGTTTTTAAACAGGGCCTCATAAATCACAATAAGAACCACAATTTCAAAGTCAGAAGAGGGAGAATAAAGAGCAGCAAATGTCAACTGTATAAAGTGGAGATTATACAATTCATTACATAATAAACGAATAAGCCACAAAATAATGTAGAACGTCATCCATTGGAAAAAAGTGCAACAGACTGCATTTTGGCCACAAAAACTAACTGCATAAGCCAATACCAAACTCTGTCTTAGATAATAAAATACTTAAAAATCCTTTGGTACATTAAGATTCCAAACAGATCTCCCAATGCGGTCTAGAATTCGCTAATTGTAAACAAAACGTAAGAAACGTCTATATGAATTTCTGGGATGAGTAGTTATTATTTACAAGATGTCTTCATTTCGTTGTTTATGAGATGAGGATAATAGTCTGCATGTAAATGATGCAAATAGAAAGAAGAAAACGTCAAATCATGGATTCAGCTTTTCTGTCAGATCATAAAATCTGAAGGAAAGTGAAAATCAAGTAACAAATGGCTTGCCCTTGTCAAAGAGTGGAAAACCTTGCGGAACATGGTGGCAGTGAAACCAGTCATCAGACCAATGGGAAGCCTTCCGAAAAACCTCAGGAAGATGCTGGAATTGGTAATAAAAGGAAGAGTCAGGCCTATTTAAACCACAGTGTTACCGAAAACAAAATACTGATGTGAGTGTTGAAATATAGTAGAAATTTGCTGAGACTTCGTCTTCAGCGGACGCCAGCACTTTTACTGGTGATGTAAACATTCAGTAATAAAAATAATATAAGATTTTACCATTTCTAAATTTTGAGAACATCACTGGACACTTAAAATTATTTCCTCAGAAATCGTGAAATAATTAATATCAGGATGGCAACGACAATATTCGAATTATTTGTCTTAAAGTCAACAAGACTGCAATGTGGAACGAGGAGTTAAGTCTGGATCCGACGTGAAAAATCTGACACACGGTCATAACTTCTTGAACACTAAACTAAGATCATTTGCTTACAGTGCTGAATTTAGACTACAGAAAAAAAATCAGTAAGAGAGAGAAACAGAGTGAGAGAGAGAGAGGGAGAAAGAATAAACTATTTTCGTATAAATCTTTCTACAAATTATCTTTTAAAATTCATATTATTTTTATTTTATTCCTCGAAACAGAAGAAAGGTCAATTTTGGACAAGACAGTCACTGGCAATAATTGGCAGAAAGGTAATCATCACGCGATTCCAAATATTCAATGTCTCAAGCCGAAAGGAATCTGGTGAGAAAAAGATATTTTTCTATATGTGTTGGACATAAAAATCTCCCACTATTACACACTGCTTGATGTTGGACGGACAGGAACAACTCTCCACTATATTAATATATTGTCACTACCAATTATTATATATGAGGAATTGGCACGTTTCCATTGGAAGAGAAAACATACACATTTGTCAGGAATTTTACTGCCTGTCATGCATCCAGCCACATAATGCAAATGAGAGCCAGCAAACTATAATTTTTGTCTAGCCTTGTCAACTTCATCTTTTTTATTTTTCATTCCTTTCATGCCACATGCCATCGCTGTTATACGGTTTCAGCAAGTTTAAGATGTCGACTATTTCTTTCCGCAGTCAATTGTTCTTTTGTAATAGAATACACAGTTTAGCTATAAAAGAAAGTAATAGAAAACCCAAAGAAAATCCTCTTGAATGGCAGAATAAGGTTTCTGTGAATTTAAGTGAATGTAATATTTGTAAAAAATGCTGGAAACTTTTCTGTCAATCTCAGATGACTTTTTCTCAAACTTTTTGTCCAATAATTATTAATTTTTGATTATGCTGTTTCATACACTATATGCTACTAATAAGTTGAGCTTTATACGAAGATATTATTAGAAAATACATTAACGTTTCTCATATGAACGAGGAAAGTTAATGTATTAAAACTATCAAAGAATTATATGGTTTGGAGAGAGTAAAAGAAAATTCGAAGAATCCATACTGCGATTCGATATTCTTAGGGAAAAAGAAATACGATGAGGACAATTATTCAGATTTCTAAGAGAAAGGAGAAAAGGAATTAGAATTATATATGTTACGGAAGCATACTTAAAAATGTCTGGAAAGTTCTTCATTACTGTTGATGGATCTCCTCTTTTTACACAAATGGACTCACCCAAGGTATACATATACTACTACCAGTGAATACCCGACAGTCAAGTAACAGTAGTAGTAGAACGTAGAGTCGGTCGAGTAGATAGACAGTCACACACAGAAGGGTAGCACAAGAGTCACAGTCACAAGCACGTAGACTCAGTAAGAAGTCATACGATACGTCGATACCAAAGACTTTATATATATTTGTCTACTAACCCCGCATTCCTGGAACTACTAACCTGTATCACCAGTTTGTATTATTACGTTAATACATTTATTTTCCTATATTCATTTTTGGCGTTTGTTATTATTTGATACCGGATTTCATCCCGTAATCCACAACAACTTGAGGATATCGAACTCACACGGGAAGGAAGAAAAAAAATTCTCCCTTGTTGTCCACAACAACTTGGCGACGAGGAATTCAAACTCACACGCGAAAGGAAAAAGAAAAAAATTCTCCCTTGCCGACCACAACAAGTTGGTGACGAGAAATAGGGACCTACACGGAAAGAAAAAATTTCTCTCTTCTCACCACAACAGCTTGGGCGACAAGAATTTACACTTCTCAGAGACTCAAAAGAAAAAATTGCCGTTTTTTGCCAATATCCACAACAATTTGGCGACAAAGATTTACGAGGATTAAAATAGACTCTTATCATGGAGGATTTTAAAATTATTTTAGTAGAACTTGTAAAATACCAAAATGAACAGCAATTACAACTCCAAGAGAGAATGGAAGAAAAGTGGCAAAAACAATTACTACTAACGCAGAAGAAAAATCAAGAAAGACAAATGTAACTCCAGGAACTAATATTAAAGATAGCGGGTAACAAACAACAAAATATCGAAAAAAATCTTTTTCCCAAGACGCAGTGTGGAATACGATAGAAACATTCAATTACTCCCTAGAAGAGGATAAAAATTTCGGGGACTACTTCAGATGTTATGAAGACATCTACAACATCGATTGTCAAAACCGGACGGAAGCAAAGAAGCTACGTCTGTTACTCAGAAAATTAGGAACAGAAGAATACACAAAATTTGTGGATTACATCTTGCCAAAAAAGACAAATGAGTTAATGTTTGACGAAGCAGTTACATGCCTTACTGAACTTTTCAGTCCAATGACGTCACTATTTCACAAAAGGTGGAAATTTCTAAACCTCGTAAAGGACGAAAAGGAGGAATACTCCACGTTCGCCGCAATCATGAACAAACATTGTGACGACTTCAAGTTGGCAGAATTAACTCCGGACAATTTCAAGTGTCTTATTTTTGTACAAGAGTTAGTCGCTCCTAAGGATAGTGAAATGCGCAAAAGAATGCTTTCAAAACTACAAAATGAGCCTGGATTAACACTACAAAAAATTATCAGAAGACTGCCAAAAATACTTAAGTATAAAGAAAGACTCGAAGGATATCGAGGAGTCAGGAGTAGCACATATACGTAAGTTGAACAAACGTTTACGTTTTTCACCCTCCCCGGAAAGAAATCAAAAATTCTATAACAATGAAAAAAGATTTTCACCGTCCCCGAAAAGAAAAGAAAAATCCTATAATAATGGAAAAAGTACAACCTATACGACAAATTATGACAAAAATCAAAGTAAATATAAGCTCCCCCCCATCTGCATGTTATTGATGTGAAGGACTACACTGGAATAAAGATTTTCGTTTTAAATATAAAAAATGTCTAGCGTCCGGAAAAATGGGTCACAAGGCATCCCAATGTAGGAACAGAAAATTTACTAGTAAGATAAGAGCTACTAGAATGCACGACGAAGACAATATTAACATAAGAAAATACGTGGAACTTGAAATTTTAAATAAAAAGATAAAACTACAACTAGACACGGGTTCGGATTTAACGATAATTAACCTACAGACATGGAGAAAGCTTAATAGACCGACCATGATACATACGCAGAAAATTGCTAAGTCAGTTACAGGGAAGCATATAAAATTCGAAGGAGAATTGATCTTAAATGTGAAATTCCACGGAAAAACTAAAAAAACTCAAGATATTCGTAATGAAATATGCAGAAAATCTGGTGGGTACAGACTGGATACAGAAGTTCGACGTATGGGATTTACCTATCAGTTCTTTTTGTAAAAAGATAAAGTGCGAACTGCTGGAAGACTCGGTAATAGCGGCGTTGCAAGCCGAAGATGAAATCAGTAAAATGCTATACAATACAGTAAAGGAACTACCTGTGACCTTGCTAGAGATAAGAAGAGAAGCGGAAATGGATGAATTTATTCAGAATACCAAGAAAAAAATAGAAGAAAAGGAAAGGAATTTAGCAGACAGCTTCTCAATTTGTGATCACATATTATTATATAACGAAAGAGTAGTCATACCAAAATCGTTACAAAGGCGGATTTTGAAGGATTTTCACCTAGGACATCCAGGAAAAAAACGGATGAAAGCACTTATGAGAAGTTTCGTCTACTGGCCTAACATGGACAATGATATTACGTAATTGGTGGAAAGATGCAACGGCTGTGCTGCTGCGGCAAAGCACCACCTTCGATACAGAGACCATGGCCTAAGGTGAACAGACCTTGGTCCAGAATATATGTGGATTATACGGGAACCGTAGAGGGTTACTACTACTTAATAATAGTAGATAGTTTCAGTAAATGGCCAGAAGTTTTTAGATTCAAACACCCGACGACAGAAAATACTATAAACTGTTTACATGAATTATTCGCGAGATTCGGCGTCGTGGATTGCTTGGTAACTGATAACGGTACACAATTTACCTCCAGCGACTTCAAAGAATTCTGTGAGACGTACCAAGTAAAGCATATTAAGATAGCTCCGTACCACCCACGGTCTAACGGGCAAGCTGAAAGATTCGTAGACACACTAAAGAGAGCTCTAAAAAACACACCATCTGGTCTTTCACCAGCTGAAGTGATGTTTGCCCGGAGAATACGGTCTGTGTTTGATAAGTTATTGCCGAACAAGAACAAAAACCAGCATACACCTATAGTACCCAAGAGATCATTTAAACCAGGAGAACGGGTTTACTTCAGGATCTTCAGGAACAATATGGCTTACTGGGAACCTGGCACAATAATTAACAGACTAGGAAATGTGATGTATACAGTACAAGGCGAAAGGTTTACCCACAGAAGACATATTGACCAAATACAAAAGATACGGGTTGAGTGGCCAAGCTCGTCACCTACAGAAAATGACGATTCAATGGATACAATCTTTCAAGCTTTTGAGATTCAAAGACCACAGGAAGATACAGAAAGTAGAAGGCCAAACAGGAAGAGAAAATTTACCGAAACTCTGATTATCGACCATAAGAGGAAAATACTAACTCCACCCCAAAAGGGATCTAGTGAGGGGGATGTTGAGGGATTTCCCCTTTTTACACAAATGGACTCACCCAAGGTATACATATACTACTGCCGGTGAATACCCGACAGTCAAGTAACAGTAGTAGTAGAACGTAGAGTCGGTCGAGTAGATAGACAGATTCACACACAGGAGAGTAGCACAAGAGTCACAGTGAGCGAGCACGTAGACTCAGTAAGAAGTCATACAGCGAAACGTCAATACCAAAGACTTTATATATATATTTGTCTACTAACCCCGCATTCATGGAACTACTAACCTGTATTACCAGTTTGTATTATTACATTTATTTTCCTATATTCATTCTTCGCGTTTGTTATTATTTGATACCGGATTTCATCCCAGAATCCACAACAATTACATACACTCATTGGTTGTTTATCGCATATATTTTGGACATTTTGTTGTGTGAAATACTCGCAGTGTTATTGTCTGGTTTTCCAAGCGTAGCAAAAACAGGATTTTGTAGGCTGATTATTTAAAATGGCCTAACTCACTTCGAAATATTCACTAGTTTGACGTCGCCCATCGCTTCTCAGATTGGTTTTGAATTCAGAGTCTTCCTTCTCCTAAACTAGTTGCCACTTCAGTAGTTGAAAAACCAAACAATAACACAATGTGAGCATTATACAGTGATAAATTTTACGAATAACATTATATAAAGGATGTATTTCTTCCTTTCAATTAGTTTCTTTTTGTTTTTCTTACTCCCCCCTCCCCCTTCACACCTCGTTCCTTCTCTTTTCTTCTTTCACGCTTTTTCGAATATCTTCTCGCTTGGTATTATTAGACTGGTTTCTCGGCTAAAAAAGTGCCTCACAAATTTGAGTTTAGATGTACCGATATCAAACAGATATCTGATCCTGAAAAAATAAAATAATTTTGATTGGTTAATAATGTGTCAGCTCTGAGTGCCACGGAATAACAACAGTGGACAAAGAAGTCATGTAGAAATATCCTCAAAAATAGTGAAAAGCTTAAAGCGTAATGGACATACCACACAAAGCAGCAAAGAGTAATAAATAAAATGGCATTTTACCGGTTAGAGAACATAACTAAATCCATCTCCGAAGCGTGCCGGGATCAGACAAGAATACACACTGATGCTTGGTAGAAAAATATACAAAAAAGTATATGAAAACCAAGTCAGATAATATCAAAGAAAGTAATTCCTATAAAATATATCCAACATTTGCAGAAAAATAAGAGAGTTTGGACAATGAATATCAGAGTGATAGTCCAAATGCAATCATTAAAATCAATTACACAACAGAAAAAGAAAAGTAATATATTTAAAAATTATGCAAAAGGCTTGCGTTTGATTATTTAATAAAAATGGTATCAGTACAAAACAGAAACTTCCCTAAAAAATGAAGATACTCTGGGATCTTGCTATCCAGGCCACTCATCCTGTCCAGGTCAGAAGTTCGGATATGGTTGTAACGAGAAAAGTTTTCAAGTTTCTAAACAGATTTTGGTGAAGAACAAAGAAATAAATGCCAACAACCTCATCAGAAGCTAGAATCGAAATAATAATAATAATAATAATGATAATAATAATAATAATAATAATAATAATAATGATAATCCATAAAACCCTTGCAAAATTTCTATCAACGCCTGTAAATAATCCCGGATTGGATCACTGAAGGCATTACATATCTCATACCAAAAACGAGTGAAACAGATGATCCGAAAAATTATAGGCCAATAACATGTCTCTCTAGCACGTATAAGTTGATCACGTCTGTTCTGACGAACTGAACTTACTGTTTCTTCGAAGCAAACAACATTCTTCCACTGGAACAGAAGGGATGCAGGAGAGGTTCGTATGGCTACAAAGATCAACTACTGATAAACCAAATGATCCTGGAAAATTGCAGGAGACGTTGTAGAAATCTGAACACAACGTGGATTGATTCTCGTAAAGTCTTTAATAGTGCGCCACACTCTTGGTTCCTTAAAACTTTGGAAATGTACAAAATCCCCCCCCGTGGTAGCAAATTTCCTTAAGCACAGCATGGGAATGTGGAACAACACACTATACCTAAATCACACCAGAGGCACTGCCATCTCCAACCGTCTGAATATCCGACATGGAATCTTTCAAGGAGACTCCCTCTCACCCCTTCTGTTTTGTTTGTCCTTAATCCCCCTTACGCATGAACTAAACAACAGTAGCTATGGCTACAAACTAAACAAGAAAGTATTCAATCACCTACTCTACATGGATGATCTCAAACTCTTTGCCAAAAACGACAATGAGTTGAAGGGCCTCCTCAATATTGTATAAGGTTTCAGTGGCGACATAGGTATGAATTTCGGATTATATAAATGTGCAAAAGTAACATTCAAGAAAGGGAGAATTATAGAAACAACTTCAATAGATTTAGAGTTTGTCACAAAGATTATGGAACTGAAACAAGATGAAGCCTATAAGTACCTAGGGATTAGCGAAGGAGATGGTATACCAAATACCCAAATGAAGGAGAAGGTAAGAATAGGAGTACTACAGGCGTGTGCATCTGGTACTAAATACCGAGCTGAATTCAAAAAACAGAATATCAGCCATAAACACCTTGGCTATCACTTGTGGTGCAATACAGCTTTAACATCCTTAACTGGACCATAGCTGACATTAAGCGAATGGACTCCAAAATGAGAAAGCTTCTCACTTGCTACTGCATGTATCATCACAAAGTTGATGTTGACCGTTTGTATGTGCCCAGATCCGAAGGAGGCAGAGGATTAGTTCAACTAGAACATTCCTACAAAACTACAACAATTGGTCTTCAAAGATATCTGGAAACTACAGAAGACTGGATGATGATATGTGTCAAAGAACATGAAAGTAGTAAGCGCCTTTATTCCGTAATAAAAGAAGCCAACAAGTTCAGAATCGAGTTTCAAATGGATGCAGAAATACAAGTAAAGCATAATACATCGACTGAAGCTGCAAAATACTTAAAAAAAGAAAGCAAAAGCAAATGAAACCGACCACATACAAAACGATGGCAAGATAAACTGCTTCACGGTCAATACTCTGTCCGTACCAAGCAAGCTGATGTGGACAAACCCCGTACCCATCAGTGGCTACGTAGTGCAGGGTTAAAAGCTGAAACGGCAGGTTTTATCCTTGCTGCACAGGATCAGTGCTCGTTAACTAGAAATTATCAAGCACACATACTAAAATATTCTTGTTAGCCCAAAATACATGTTTTGTGATAAATATCCAGAAACAATTGATCATCTTGTATCACGTTGCTCGGTATTAGAATAGCTTAGGTGATCATGTATCTTTTGATACATGATGGACGAGACAGATTTTTTCCCATATTAGGTTGTCATTTCTTTCTGCGGTAGACCAGTTCCTATCCAAGTTTATAGAACGCGGTCTGTCCTGCTATTTACCCATAGCTGGGAGGAGAAGAAGAGAATTCATACCTTTCCCAAGGGGATTAGCACGTAAGTGAATGTAATGGATTTGACTGGATTTCAAACTGAATATAAAACCCGGCAAGACAGAGTGGGCCAATATCTGCACTGGAAAATCTACAACTTCTACGGGAAGGAAACTTTAAAAATTTGGTATGAACACCACCCAGACCCGGTTACGGAGATAGGACCTGTAACAATTCTATGGAACTACACAATACACACTGACAGAACAATCAAAGCCAACCGCCCAGACATTGTTATTAGAGACCACAAACAAAAAAAGTGCTTCCTTATTGATATGACAATCCCTGCAGACTGCAATGTATCTTTGAAGATCTTCTAAAACCTATCAAAATACAAGAACCTTAAATCGAAATCTCAAGAATGTGGCACATGGGAACATCAACAATACCTGTTGTAGTTGGAGCCCTCGATGGGAAAAGATTCCAGTAAACTAATTGAATGGATTCCTGGAAGTCCATTCCTTAAAGAAATACAAAAGAATTGTTCTCACGAGTACAACCTACACCTTACGAAGGGCTTTATCTATGTAAAATATAATTGTTTTTTTTTAATTGGTTAGTGGAAAAAGTCATGATGCCATTTCTAACCTTAGGTCTCTTCGCGGGACCCGGAACGAAATGTGTACACACCAGAAATCAAAGGAAATAATAATAATAATAATAACAATAATAATAATAATAATAATAATAATAATAATAATAATAACAATAATAATAATAATAATAATAATAATAATAATAGACACACTGGTAACATTTCTAAATACCTTAAACAGCGAGAAAAGTTTGAAAATCTTTCACGCCAAACGGATCAAAACCGAGAAAATTTACTGTTTAAAGTGTATCATTTATACTTATTTTCACTTTGATTTTATGCAAAAATCACAAAAACAATATTTTCGCTGTTTTGCACTATAAAAGCTGAAAGGGAATTAAACAAATGTTCGGATCATACATTGAATATTTTGACAGTTTGCGACGTCTTGAAGCATTCCATGCACAATGCAGTCGTGCATTGTTTGCACCAAGTTATCACCATTTCTCGCTTCTTTTCTCTTCGAGAAGATTTTGCTGTCATAGCAGTTTCGTTGATTTGTTTTTGCCGCTTTATTTGCAGGAGAAACGCCATAAAATGGACGATCCATAGAAGATAGTAACTTCCTGAATCCTAGAGTTGCCAGTCAGACTCGAGACGAAAAGAATTGATTCTCAATGCATTCATATCGATTTCTACCTGTTCATGTTTTTTTTGTTTCTTTATATCAGCCTATTTATTTCTATTATCTATCAATATCAATCGAAGCATACATGTTTATTAGTACTTAGAACCCAAGAGCATTGACGTGGTCATAAATTGAATGTTTATGGCCTTTTTACTTATGACAATAAAGTGAATTTAAGTTAAACTTCATATCCACAAAAAGTGAAATCAGGTAAAAATGGCGCAAATTGATTGAGAGGAAAAAATTGTACGATTAATTTCACGGCGAAAAACTTTTTTAACATTTGAAACTTTAAAATATCAGATAAGATTTTATTGAACTTTTCGGAAATTAACCGGTAATAAACAAAATTATTTTAAATTTTAATTAATATTTTTTAGCTTTTCGCTGAATATTCGTTCATGTAATCGTATATAGGCACAATTTGGATGAAATTGAACATCTGTGTCGCAAGGGATAATTTTCGTTTCTGTCTGACTCACAGAAAAACAGTGTAAAGCGAAATGTGTGAAACTTTGAAGTCATTTTTATGATTCTTTCTGTATTTAAACTGAATATGTTTTCTAATAAATACTGTATTTTAAATAGACAAACAATTTAGATTTCAAATGTGATCCTCTTGACGTGAGCGAAGCGACGGGTATCAAAATATTCCTAAATGAATGATGCCTGTATCGATGATAGATAACAGATAATATCCTTTAATCTCCAATAAAACAGTTGATGATGTCATCCGTTGTAGGGCTAAAGTCAAAATTAGAGAAGTTCGCATGAATATGTCGTAAAGTAGGGGATATTTGAGAAGAACTGCTGTCACTTAGAGCCCCCAAATTGAATCCAAATAAGGATTCATATACAAATGCATAAATAAATAACGCAGTTGGTTGTGTCTTTTTACCCAATGTTTCCTGCTGACATCTCAAAGGGACTCTGGAACATCGATGTTTTTCAACCGTAAACCAAACAGAAAGGAGACGCCATCGTCACAGCAGATAAACTATTCGCTGCTCAGGATTCTATTTGCTTTATCAAACAACGCATCAACACAAGGATAGTGTTGTGCGTGTGTACATAGGTTTCAACTTATCAAACATTTTGTTTAGCAACTGTTCAAATAATTGACGTTAATAATGAATAGGATTTTCTAAATCCCTTTCGTCTGATATCTGTCGATATATCTATCTATGAATGGAAGCCGAAAAGTTCTCAGCCTAACCAACAAGCCTAATCAAAAAAGCTAATGTTTGATCAGATTTTGAGAAGGCCGCGAACTTTTCAGGTCATTGGTTGTGTGAACGAGCTTCTGAGTATGTCTTGGAGAAAGCGTTGCTGATAATTCTAAATTGTAGCCAAATACGCGAAAAATGGATTAGGTCGCTTTTTTGTTCTTTTTTGCTCTTATTTTAGAAAGCCTCTGAGGAATAGCCTCATTTTCTATACTAAAAAAAGAAAAGTAACATGTAAAAGAAATGAAAAATGTATTTTTGAAATCAAATAACATTTTAGCTCAGAAAAGTTAAATCATTCTCATCTCTTTCCATTTATAACAGCGAAACAACTACTCCCTAATGAATTTCAAAAACTCATAAATCATTTGATGCTCTTCTCTAACCCCAAGTTATTTTCAATGCTTATCTCATCTCGTCTTTCGTTTCATGGATGATGCATTAAGAAAGGGAATAACCTATTTGATATGTATGTTCGATACGTATGCAGACATTTTGAATCTCGAGAACCGGTTGTACGGTCATGATATAACTAACCACATGGTAACGTACTACGCATACATGAACAGGAACCCCCACTGGTGTGACTTAGTTTGCAGAGAAAAAGATTTTGTGACCATCATATTCCTTTTTTTATTTATTGGCAAAGAATCGTATCACATAGTCTGTTACCATACTACGGTGAAAATGTGAGTGTCTGAGACTTGTAGTTTGTTCCAAAGCTGAGATCACTCTTTAAACGCAGTGAATGAGATTAAGGAGAATGTTACGATGGAGCTGATGGTGACCTCGAAAAGGACTTTTCAGACTGAGCTTTAAAATGGAAGAGACGCTGAAAAGATCTCGAGAAGAGCACTTGGAAGATGCATAAGATTGGATTGTTTTCCTTTAATCTTCAATATTAAACTGTTGTCTAAGTTTTGAACAAACCACTTTGACTTGCTTCATCAGGGATTTTCGGGTCTTTCAATATCATACTCCCCATCACCAAGTCGATCCAATCAGGGGGGATCAATCCCTGATTCCCCCTCTTAGTAAAACGCTAACAGCTACTCTGGCCTTTTAATGAATTAGACGAAGACCACATTTTCCGCACACCCGATTGCATGTTTGTAACAACCAATCCGCTGCACGGACTATCTTTTAAATGGTCCACGGTGGGGACTGGCTTCTTTTCTTTTTCGGTGGATATCAGTTTCAATGGATAACCGAGAAGGTAATCTTAATGTTCCTAAATTTAACCCTTTTCCCTACGTATTGTGTAGTGTTTTACTCGAAATATTTGCCGTTTTTATTTTATTTGTGCATTTTTTCTTTAGAGGGGGGTAAACTTAAACTCAACCCTACTATCACATTTTTTATCGTTTAGCCTGATTCTTAACATTATTACAGGTCAGTTAACTTTAAATGGATGTATTTACAAACTGGAAATAATTGTCCATAAACATGCCGTATATTTTGAGTGTACACACAAAAAACAAAATAAAATTAAAATTAAAATTATAGAAAAAATAAATAAATACATAAAACACCATAATATTCCTTAAAATTGATTTAAAACTATTTACAAATTTGAAGTCTGTTGAATGCAATAAACTCCGAAATTCTCTTGGAATTAAATTATACTACGAAAGAAGTGCGATCTGCTTTACAATATATCCTTTAAAATAAAATAATATTAAGTAATAACGAAGCTTCATATTATATATATATATATATATATATATATATATATATATATATATAGCTTAAAACCGATGACAATTAAACTGATAAAATAAAGTTTTAATTGCAAAGCTTAACGTAACATGATTATAGAATGGAACACATGGTTAAACGTTCACAGCCGGCACAGGAGACTTCCATGTCAGACGAGCACATTTAGGTTCTATTTTTCTCATTTCTGTTGCTTAACGGTCTTAAGATAAATGCCACCTGAAGGACTTCGGCCATGAAAATCTTTGAAAAAGTGGCAAAATAAAGATGACGTGGGAAATTAGGCAAAATGTTGTGGCACGATGACTACTGTTTGAGCTCATCTTAAGCTGGCAAAAGTCGCTCTTCTGAAATGTGGCATATAAATTGAAGTTTTGTGTTGCATGCTCTAGCAATCGAAGAATTCATCGACCAAGACTGTTCTGGTGAAATGCAAAACTAATATGATGCGATAAATTTACTGTTAAATTAATTATAGTGAAAATGATTCATCTAAAAAGAAAACAAGAACAACAAATATTAAGAATTAAATCGCCAGAAAGATGTTAAAATTGATATCTGTCTATATTTCTGAGATGAGGTACTATGTACATTATTTACATTATTCGGACTATTGTCCTCATCTTTGTCACCATATTTATTACAACGTTTAAGATGGTTGGAATGTCGAACTGAACCCTTTATTTCGCTCACTGCGGTAGACTGTTCTAGTTCCACGTACCATGTTTAATGGATGTCAGTTATCTCCTGTTAATTTTCCCTCTGAAAGTTCTCCACTGCCTTAACCTGGTATTGAACTCACACTCTTTGGGTGTCACTGTCACTGGATCTAACCAACGCCTTTATCCACTGTGCCATGTGTATATATTTCTGGGTATTATAAACCTAATGTCTTCACCAACCATTTTTACCAGTGCTCATATTGCAATTTTTGCTGCTATTACATGTTTTTACCAGAGCTCATATTGCAACTTTGTTGTTATTATCGCTTTTCTCTGGCACTCCTTATTACTGGTTCCCATATTGTATTCATTTCTATGCTTGGTCGGCTCAGGAGATTTTTGTGGCCTAGCATATGTACTGATTCCTTAACTTTACGAATTTTTCAATGGTGTTCCTTGTCTATGATCGCAACCTGATCCCACAGAGGGCGGTGATTTCCCTTCTCTCTCCATATGTGGTCAGCCACGCCTGATTTTTTCACTTCCCCTTGTGTTACAGCTTTCTGGTGTTCTTGAAGCCTCACCTTAAGGGGGCGGCCTGTCTCTCCTTTATATTTTTTTCCGCAGCTACATGGGATAGCGTACACACAGTATTTAGTCATACTCTCCGCAATGGGGGTTCTTACTCGGGAGAGATATCTGCAAAGTGTCGTCAAGATTTTAAAAGGTTGTCCTGATGTTATATGGACCGCAGATCCTTTGTATTTTCTCTGATAACCCCTTCACATAAGGCAAGCAGGTTGTTTTCTGAGTGCTGTTGTCCTCCTCCTCTTGTACCCGTTTATCCCGGTTTTTAGGGGCTGCTGTCATGTATCCAGAGTAGTTGTTACGTTGTAGGGTACTACTTATACTGACTGGATGTTTACAATTCTCGAAACTATTTTGCATGATTGCAATTATTCTTTCTTGATCCCAGGATCAAAATGAAAGAAAACGGGCAAAATAACACCGATTGCCATACTGCAGATAATTGATTTATTGATGAGGTACATATTAAAATATATATTGTTTTTTTTTCTTTCAGTAATGATCTTACTGCGTTGTGAATTTGGCGTTCTGCTGGCTATGAGTGCTACACATACACACACACACATTTTTTATTTAATTAAATGAATTTTCTGGTATCAGTAACTGATGACTTATCTATCACTTTAAGTAGATAAGCAGACACAACTGAAAGTATAAATACTTTCTCCAATTGTGTCTATGATATATCTATCATAAATAAAATCTCATGCAAGTCGATAAATATCAAATACTAAATCAAAAGCTAATTTTCCACAAAAAATATTTTTCTGCGAGACAAAAAGTTTTGTACAACCATGCTCCCTGTTTATATTGAATGGGATTAGCTTAATTGTCCTAGGTATGACGATAAACTACGTCCGGCAGCAAGGCCTCTGATCGGGAGATTGGAGGTTTTGAGGTGCATGGAAGCACCTCTTAAATGATGTTGTTCCCAGGTCCACCCTGATTCGGGGTGGTACCCCCTGTTAGGATCCCTGCTATGGATAAACAGCGAAACCCCAATCAATAATCAACAGACAACATTTTTATAAAATGACCAACAATACATTTTATAGCAAAATGATAATGCAACACTAAAAACGTATAAAAATACATTTTTACAGTAAAATGACCAACAATACATTTCATGATCTACAAAATACATATCTAAAAAAAACACACCTTTATTGTGAAAGCAGAAAAGAAAAAAAGACAAAACATCAAAGATTAATTAATTTTAAGTCCATCAACCACGTCTGCTTATAGAGAGGTGACTAGTAGGAATTAATGAACACTGATTGTAAAAATTTCAAGTGATAATCGGTATTAGCCCTACTTAGCACTGAGAACATGCCTGGGCTATAAGACCGGGCACACAGCTGGTTTTTATTCAAATCTTTACTTACCGCAGAATCTGATATACTGACATACCTATATTAATTAAAAGTAGACTTAAAGTTAATTAGCCTTTAATGTTATATATTTTTGCTATGATTAAATTCAATATTTTCATTTTGTACTCTACCAAAGAGGAGTGAAAAAAGAAAATTTGTCCAAAGTTTTATTGTATTTTATTAATTTGCTTTTGTTCTTTCCTTTTGCGTATTTATTTCCTTTTCTCATTTAAGACATTGCTTATTTATGAATTCTATAACCCTTACATTTCATAAATTTATATTTCCTTGTACTGCCTGCTTTAAATATTCAATCTTCTAACTGCGGCCATTAGAGTGAGAATATAATAATTTTCATTTATGAAATCTTATATTCAATAATTTTATTAGTATTGGTTTTCTACTATAACGAAGCGTTAAGTTTAAATGTTATTCCTTCTCTAATTTTGTGTCACCTTACTTAACACTTGCCTTTTCTTACTGTCTTAGTTCTTTTTCATTTAGACGGGAGCCATAGGAACCATATTCATGCTTATTTAACAACACAAATTTTTGTGAATTGATATTCCGTCAATTACCAATATTGTGTGTATCAAATTCTATTACTGAATTAAAACACGCTTTAAAATAATCTTATAACTCCTTGCTACGTCACGTAACTGCCGTTATTAAATAACGAGCTACACGTTATTTAGATTTTTTTCTAATTTTTAGCACTAACTTCAGTTGAATTTTCATTTGAAAAACTCTATACATTTTCAACCTTAATACAACTTCTCGTGTTTATTGTCTTCTTTGTTACAAAAATAAAATCTTTTCGTTGCCAAAACATAAAACAAACTTAATTCGCAAATGAACGAGACTCTTGGCAAACGATTCGCGCTCGTAAAAAAAACTCAGGATTTGTGAAATAGTTGCAGATAACAGTTAGGGTGCATCATTTCTTTTGCATGGTGCTATGTGCAAAACAAATGAAAGTTTGGCTTTTGCAAACGTTTCCACATTAATTCCACACTATTCTAAAACCCTTGAATCCAAAATGTCAACTATTTATAGAAAATGAATCAATAAATTCGAAGACTATTTGTATAATGTCCGGATCGTGTGATTAATATTCACCACTGAATTAAGTGCATTGACAAAGAAGGAGATTTTGTTGAAAAACATGTAAAAATAAATGTTTTTAGCAACGTTAAAGTAAAGAATCTAAGTAAGCATGGGAAATTTGCAAAGCTGATTTTCAAGGCAAACGCATTCTTCATCATTTCCTCCTTTTCAAATAAATTCTTCTTATTAATAAATTTTGCAATATATGAAAGTAGGAATTCCTAATATGTGAAGAGTATTCCACACTTTTTAATTTGTGAGGGTTTCTAGCAAAAGTCTCAAACGTTTATTCCGTATCTATATTTCTTTCGCGTAGACTTTTGCCATCATTATAAATTCGAATCCTTAGAAATGGCGCACGAAACGTGAAGGAAGAAAAATTGCCAAAATAAAGTATTTCCGTCTTTACAATAGTAAAGCGTAATATTTAACTACATCTAGATAGGAAAGTTATGTTGAGATAATCTTTTTTGGCTTGGGAGGGCCTGCCTTTAAGATTTTAGAATCAGTGTACATTAAGTCTTACCAGCCTGCCTGTTATGAAAACTAGAAATCATATATATATATATATATATATATATATATACATATATATATATATATATATATATATATATATATATATATATATATATATATATATATATATATATATATATATATTGAATGTTAAAGACAACATAGTCTTGCATATTTTCTTTTGAATTTTCTCATATTCTCTAATGAGACTTTTTATTTGAAAATGATTTCGAAATAAGTATTGTTCATACGATAACCTAGCGCTTTCGAACATCATTGTTCATCTTCAGGGTTAATATTTTTTGTCAAAATTTTTTTTTTAAACAAACATTTGCCAATTATCTTGTAGCGTAATCATGTTGCTATTTTTTACAAACTAAATAAACGTTAAAATTCTTTTAAATTCAAAAGACGCGATGATGTTATCACATGATAAAAATCCTCGCTCTGCACGTGATAACATCATCGCGTCTTTTGAATTTAAAAGGATTTTAACGTTTATTTAGTTTGTAAAAAAATAGCAACATGATTACGCTACAAGATAATTGGCAAATGTTTGTTTCAAAAAAATTTTGACTAAAAATATTGACCCTGAAGATGAACAATGATGTTCGAAAGCGCTAGGTCATCGTATGGAAAATACATATTTCGAAATCATTTTCAAATAAAAAGTCTCATTAGAGAATATGAGAAAATTCAAAAGAAAATATGCAAGACTATGTTGTCTTTAACATTCAATACTACATGTTTAAAAGAAAAGTTGCTGCCAAATTACACACACACACACACACACACACACACACACATATATATACATATATATATATATATATATATATATATATATATATATATATATATATATATATACTTGATATCGAACACTTCTCACTAGGGAAAACGCCAGACACTACTTCAGCCAAGCAAATAGAAGTGATACGCATGAATGTTGTTTAACTTTTAGCAATGATACGGTGATAATGAAAAATTGCCATTTTCAAATTTAAAATCTTAAGAGATAAAAAGTAAACTTATTAGTTTCTAAGTCCTTTTCTCCAGTATATTTGAAAATAAGCAAAATACTTCAAGGAAGAAAAAGTAAAATAGATTCAAGCCCAAAATATTTTCACACTTTCAAACGTTTTAAAGAGTATTGAAAACATAAATACACCTTTTGGAAAAAGCAAATCTAAACTAACCATGATTGAATCGAAAGAACCTCATCAGAGTGCAATGGTTAGGGAACTTGTCCAGTTGGCCATTACTATAAAATAGCAAGTTCAATTCTCAAAGGTTGACTATACTTTTAGTCTTTTTGGAACTATGAAGCATACTAAGAAACAACCAAAATTGAATCGAACGTGCATCGTTAATAATTGGATTACTTGACTATTACTAAATACTATTTCCAGATTGGTAAGTGACTTCCACATAAATAGCCAATGTATGGCTTTAGCGGTTATGGGTTGGTTCGCTGTTTCCTACCTGTACAAGAGGCTTGTGGAAGATTGGCGTAAACAAGACTTCCTTACAATCATGTAGCCTTAAGCTGTAAGTGTTAACGAGAGAGAGAAGTCGCGAAAGATATCTCAGGTGGTGTCGTGTTAGAAATTAAATCGAAGAATGGATTCTTCTGCTGAATGAAGAAAGTATCTTTAGTTATTGAGAATGTCAATAGTGATTAACTAACCTTATTTAAGTCTGGCACAAGACCATAGTAGAAGAACACTCAGATATTCAGAATGGATTTAATTCACCGCGCACTGTCTAACTGGACTCGGAAACAAACCTGCTGTTCATCGTGCACGAGCTTTTTTCACGCTGAGTTTGGCTCAAGACACCAACTATGAGAATTGAATTAAGATTCAAAATGGAAAGGGGATGCAGAATGGATAGAGAGTACAAAATAGACAGCGAGTACACAGCTATATATCTATATTTCTGAGATGAGATATTATGTGCACTATTTACATTGTTCGGACTATCATCCCCATCTTTGTTGTCATATTTATCACAACGTTTCGGCCATTGTACGCTCCGGCCTTCTTCAGACATTCCAACCACCTGAAGAAGGCCGGAGCGTACAACAGCCGAACCGTTGTGATAAATATGTCAACAAAGATGAGGATGATAGTCCGAACAATGTAAATAGAATACACAGCTCTAATCTATTCAACATTGACCAGAGAAAAACGTAGACAGAAATATTCTGACCGTAGCGTAAATATTCGCAATCTTCATTTTCTTTAATGTCACAACTTTTTATAGTAACATCTTTTCTCTCTCGTCTGAAGAAACATATTTGATTAAATTCCAATTTTTTTAATTAAGTTTAACGGCCGAAAAAATGTTTTTTTCGTTAGTAGGAACTGAGGTGAGAATGGAATAGAACTCTCAGGAAATGGGGATTTAAATGAAATTCTTGAGATTGTAATTAAAGATTTTTTTCTGTAAGTTTCTGTCTTCAAGACCGAAGCGTCACTGGAACAATTGTTGCCAAAGATTCTAAAAGCATGTCAGGTGAAAGTAGAACAATCTATAGGCGTGGACAAAAAATAAGGGTTTGGTTTGAGATTCAAACGCATATCACCTAAAGAAGGCCGGAGCTTACAACGGCCGAAACGTCGTGAATATGACAATAAAAATGAGGACAACAGTCCAAAAAATGTAAATAGTGCAATATATATATATATTTATATATATATATATATATATATATATATATATATGTGTGTGTGTGTGTGTGTGTGTGTGTGTGTGTGTGTGTGTGTGTGTGAGGGAGTGAATGACAGAAAGAGAGAGGGAAAGAAAAAGTTAAACATGCAGTAAATTTTAAAAGCATATGGTTCTCGTTAAATACAAATTAATTCCCTGAATTTATAGATATTTGGCTAGATTTGTTTTAATAAGCTGTTTAAGTTAAAAATAAGACAAGAACTATTTTATGTTCAGATTTTGATTGTGCAATTTTCTTCTTGTAACCATTACATTAAACGAAAGGCACAGTGTTTAATGTACAACATTATTTCCCATCTATTTTTCAAGAATAGATTGGAAAATGTATTCAAACCAAGTGAAAAAAGGGACAGAGTGTCAAAGTTGTTTCCTGCACAACAAGAGACAGTAAAATCTTTTCCAGCAAAGTTGGTGTGGCGTTGCGAACTGTTCGCAATGTCAAGAAGACTACAGAGACATGGGGTGGGGACGCCGTGCAGCGGTGGGAGTGGGCACAAAACGCGACTTCATTAAAGCTCTCAAAACTAAAATGGCAAAGGAACCGTAATGCGTAAAAAAAAAGCGGAGCTCAATTCTATCGGAAGAACCGGACATAGTAACCAAAAACATAATTCACAGATTCTATGAAAGTAAAAAGTGTTTTGAATTTAGATTCAAATTTTCAGGTACCGTATGAATCAGTTTTCTTCTGTTAATAATATTCTGTCAAGAAAATCTTCAGTGGACACTGCTTGAACGACTGAAACGGTTGGTGTTCCGAGGTGTCCAGGTTGTCAAAGGCTATACTAGGAACCAGACATCCAGCGCACTTCAATTTTTGAGTGTTGTGGCTTTCAACGGAAAAAATGACCCGATTCTTCTAAAAGTCTACGGAAAAGGTGAGTGCTGATCCCTACTAAAAATAGCTAGAGGTACCCTATTTTGGCCTGGCCTAAGGCCTCGCCTAAGATAGAGGGTAACTATGTCACACAGTAAAAAAAAAGGTTAAAAATTTTGTAAAGTTAATCTTGTTGATTTCTGGCCAGCGGACTTTTGATCTTCCTTTAATCCGGACCTGAATTCGTGAAGCTTCGCCCCCACATTAGTGCCATGAATCGTGAAAAAGAGGAGTGGGTCAAGATGTCCAATGACTTTATAATTAAGAATATCGCAGATTCTAGAAGTTGTTTTGAAAATAATGAAAAACCCATTGAATAAATTCTTTTGATAATATTTATCAGTGTTATGAATTTCATTTTCTATTAATAGTTGATCGCCTAATGCGTGTTACTCTGATAAACAATTATTACTGTGTAGTAATCTTTTCATTAACTTCACTAGGCATTCTATATTTATGGCATTGGACTTAGCTATTTTATATCAGCATGTGATGGTTATGTTGCGGCAAAAGGTTAAAATGCTCCAAAAATCATCTCTCCGTGAAATTTATCTGTAAATTGGAAGTAAATACGAATTACAATGGGAAACATTGGAGTAGAAATGTCAAAAGAATCATTTCCTTCTTTCTACTCTGCAAACTTTCTTCTTTACCAAAATATCTCGACGGCAAATTGGGTTTCTTAATTATTTCTTTATTGACAGTTGTAAAAAAAGCATATCAATGAGTCGCATGTTCTTTACTATAGACGCCACAGTGTATTGTTTTCAATAAGAGACACTCAATCTAATGAATAAATAATTACGCCATGATGGTTCCATCTATGAATAAAATAAAAAATAATTAGTGTTGCTTTAATGCTCAGATGAAACCTTCAGAAATCGGCATCATGATGTGCATTGAATTATGTGGTAGACATTATTGTAAATAAATTCAAAAGCCGTGGTTGTTCCATTTCTCAGTAGCTGTCGGCAGCTCTGCTTCAGTACGTACTGGTCTACTTATACGAAGCAAAGATGTTCAGTATCAAATAGACAAGACAGATCGATAGAAGCAAACAAAAATGAAAACCTGTACTTTTAATTATTTTGTTACAGTGTAATAACTTTCCAACTGTTTTTTGCATAACCAATATCTTGTCATAAAAGGAATAATTAGATTGCAAGCTTTTTCGTCGAAAGGCAGATTTGCCTGTCTCGTTTTGATTTGCAATTCGTCTAAATGAAAAACAACTCTGAAGACAAACCCAAATGGTTGTGCGTGGAGAACGTATCTCCAATACTGACTGGCTATTGAAAATTCAACAGCATCAGTGTGCTTGCGACTCTCTCTATCGTCCACAAGTAGTTTGTAGGAAGAAACAATAGAAGTTTAAAAAGAGCTAAGTTTTGCCTGTATTATGAATAAAACTTCAAACTCAACTTAGCATATGCGTCGATTCTTTCAATCACGTTATTTACCAGTGTCTTATTCTAACTTCATTCTAGAAGTGTCGGCAACCTTACTTTTTCTCTCACACAGTATAAGGCATTCATCTTTCCTCCTTAAGATGAAGTTTTTTTTACAGTCTGACTTTTAGCGGGAAGCTTATGTGGCCTTTTTATTTTCTGTCAGAGCCACATAGAATGGCATATCAACAATTCTTGGCCTTTTTTCTTTTTTCCTAAGGAGGGTTGGGTTCAAAAAGAAAGCATTGATTCGGAAGCATGTTTCCTGATATAGTATGGACCAATGAAGAAAGAATGGACATACAAGAAATTCTCTGAATGAGAACAACCTTTGTGAAATTAATAAAAGGGTTTTAATAAAATTCCTGAAAGTTTACCAACTACGTCAGACACATACAGCAGTCTGGTGAGTACGTTGTGACAAAAAGAAAATGAGAATACTAATTCGAGTAAATTAGTGTATGATTATTATTATTAGTATTATTGTTATTATTATTATTATTATTTTTAAAATAGAAAAAATTGTTTTTTGTGGCAACTAACAGAAGCAAAAAAAAACTGATCAGCTTATAGTTGGCTAAGATAAAGTTTCCTGTCGTAAGTTTACATTCACATTTTGTAAGCGAAGACTGTTCATTATAACATTTGGTGACAATTTATACATTTTTGCAATTGTATTTGTACTTTGAAAATATTCAAAATTTTATGTTGATCTGGATTTTCTTATCTATGTTTAATACTATCGAATAATAAACGTCTTGAATATTAAACTAAAAATAAAATTAAATACACAGTGAATTTTTCTTGCTTTATGAGCGTGGTAGATTGAAAAGATTTCGGTCCAAGCAAGAAGAGAATCTGCTTCAAATTCTGATGTTTGATCATTTCCTCAGATTTTATGAAGTGATTGGGGTCGAGAACTTTTCAGCACTCTCGTGGATATCGAAAGAGAGCATTTAAATTTAAGAGGTAAAAGAGAATTTAACACAATATTGCGAGTATAAATATGCTAAAAGTGTCGCAATAAATACATATATATATATGTTCAAATATAGTTTTAAGGTATGCTATATCTATGAGCTTAGTGCTCAATATCAGTGATAGAGCATATGTAAATATTAAAAACATATAAAATTGAAATGGCTTTTATGTAACTGTAAGTCCTACGCTAACAGTTTCCTCTTCCTCGCTTATTTTTTTGTTTGCCGTTGATCATTAAAAATTTGAATCTAATGTCAACTGTCGTCTCCTGTCTTCTTAATTCATGTTCTTTTATCGTTTTCTCTCTGGCTTTATCATTTTGCTTGGAGCGCAATGATCATATATATATATATATATATATATATATATATATATATATATATATATATATATATATATATATATATATATATATATATATTATGTAATGGACAAAGTCCGACAATTATTATTAAGACATTATTATGTTTATACATTCTTTATATTTAAGTAAATGCTCTGTTTTTATAATAAACCGTATTAAACAACATTTATCGGAGGACGAATATTTTCTATGAAAATTTCTCGGACATTCAAGCCGGTAAATGTTGTTTAATACTGTTTATTATAAACAGACCATTTACTTAAATATTTGTATCTATAAAAAGAATGTATAAACATAAAAAATGTCTTATATATATATATATAATATTTGGAAAAACAATACATTTTATATAGACAGGTTGGATGGCACGGTTTTCATAGGTGGTAAAAGGACAAATATTTTTAGTATTTTCAAATCAAATAATCAACGTTTTTGAGGTTTGGTACAACTTTTGTACCAACATATATTGAAATACTATGCAGTACTTTTAGTAGATGCAACTCACTAATTTTAAATGAACTTCATTCTTGCTGATGCAGACAGAAAATTATCCAATTAGCACTTCAGATCAAATGCCAGATTACATATTTATTAATCTCCCTGTGGGAGTTCATAATGCAAACTAAAACTCCATATTTAAAGAGAACTAGTTTAGTATGGCATAAGGCCAATAATTTTATAGAAATCAACATTGTCATTTAGTAAGGATAGAGTTAAGTTACATTAGAAAATGATAAATAAGTATGGATTAATCATTAATGGAATAATCTTTCGCTTAAATATTTCTTCTTTTATGCACTGTGTGTCTGTCGTTCAGAATGTGGGGCTGTCATGGCTCACTATCTCGACTTTTGCTGTTCTTAACAATGTTTGTCTTTTTATTATCTTTCTCGCTCTCTGTTCAGTCATTCGTTTACACAAACTTTTAAAGTAGCTTAAATGCAGTTTCCCCCTTCCTACCTTTAGCAGATCTGCGAATGACAATTTCATCAAATTCTCTTTCCTCATTATGCGTCTCAGAGATTTCAGTTGTCTTTTTTTCAGTATAAGTGTCCTTTTTTCCATTTTTCTTAAAACTTCCACGTTGCTCACATGGTATTCTTAGCCTCAATGGTATTCTTAGCCTTCTTCTGTATAACGACATTTCTGTCGCTTCAAGTTACCAAATTATAAATGTGCATTATACATCAATACTTTTTATATGACTGAATATTGTGTATATTGTTTATAAATAAACAATTCAGTGTTAATAAAACACCTGTGCCTCATTTTCATTTCTTATAGTTTTTAACTGTTTTTAAAAAGTTACTTTCATACATTATTTACATTATTCGGACTATTGTCCTCATTTTTGTCGCCATATTTATTACAACGTTTCGGCCTTAGTTAGCCTGAGTTAACGTGAATATTTGCTTGCAGAATTTCGACAACATGTTAGAAATGCCATGTTAAAACGCAGAACCAATTAGATTTGAATGGCGACTTGACGAAATATTTCTTGGTAGAATCGAGAAAGAGCAAACAATCTTCCATCGATCCAGTGACTTTTGCAATTTGCAACCAAAGCTGCCCTTTTAAATTTTACCAATAGAGAGAGGCCATACCGAAAATGTTAACAGTCTAAGAGCGGGGGGGGTCTCTTAAGACATCGATAAAGTAGGAGCCGCAGTGCTGATATCAAGAAAACATCGATATTTGAAGTTTAGATTAAACTGTAATGAAAAGTGACAACTGGGCGAAAAGGATCCTTTTCAACAATAGAAATGAGGCTCAAATTCACTACTCAGTCGTAATTGTTCTAGAGAGACAAGTTTGCTAACCATTACACCATGGCGCCCTGGGTATGACGATAAACTACATCTGCGTCATGGGTAAGACAATAAACTACGTCTAACAGCAAGGCCTCTGATAATACGTTTTTTGAAAAAAATAATGTTGCCAGCTGTAATTTGTTTTTTTTTTAATAATATTACCAGCTATACGTTTTTGAAAAAATAATAATACCAGCTATACATTTGATAAAAAATATTAACAGAAATGAATTTTTGACAAAACAAAAATATTGCCAGGAAAAAAAGTTGTCGGCATTACATGACCCATTGAGGTTGGTATGCCGGAAAACAAACCAAACCATTCCACCACGCCGAGGTGCCCAAAAGATGCTTATGGTAATTTTCTAAGCTTATCTTAAATGTGGCTAAAGGCCAAAAGTATGAGGCACCCAGTCAGAATCGAACTCACTATTCAATTGTAATTGATCGAGCAAGACAAACTTGCTAACTATAACACCACGTTGAAGTGCCCATCCCAGGGAGAAAAGTGAAAAAAATCTCTTTAATAAAGAAAATGTCTTTAAAGATAGATAAATAAAAGTAAGATGAGAAAATAGGAGGACAATAAAGAGAGAAAAGGAAATAAGGTTGCCTTGAAAAAAAGGAAATTCGCAGTGAAATGAAAAACAGGGAGAAGACTTAAACAAAAGTAAAGAATGCACATTATGAAGAAAACGAAAGAAAGAAACTGAATAGTCCACGAGAAAAGAAAAAGAAGACATTAATTAGACAGGAGAAAAAGACAGAAAGAAACAGTAATCAGTTAAGAAAGAGGAAGCAAAAAGAAATTTATATTTTAGGTCATCTTGACACTTAGAGACAGCAAGCCACATGAATGAAGGGATTGTTTATTCTTAGACCAGAGCTCATTTCTGATATTTAGTAGTAAGCAGATTGAGCGGGCTCGTTTGCCTCAACCCTAATGTGAATTATTTGCAGTTTTCGAAACATTAAAGTTGGCAATGAAATATGTGCATTTCAATAAAACATCGATAGATTTGAAGGCATGTGGAAACAAACTGCGGCAGTATGACACCCCCTTCAGATCAATTCATTTTCCCTTTCAAAAAGAAAGAATTTATTTCATCCCATCAGTAGGAGATTTAGGATTCAAATAATATCCAATCCGTCCTTTCTTTTATGAACGGATTACAATAAAAGATTATCTGCTTGACATGAAAGACACTTCATTTATTTTTCGACCAATGGTATTTGTTGATCACGTATTTCTAATCTGGCGCGATTACACACCAGCTCAGTTATGATTTGCCTAAAACCAACAAACACCCCTATCATGATAATCGAATACTCCAATGATATTTTCTTAAAGCCCGTTAGGTGTCTTTTGAATATGAAACATATGAAGTGTGTATACGCAATGCCAGTGTCTATAAAATATCAATGTCGGCACAGGAATATATCAAGATCGGTGCAAGTCATAAGCCAGAACTAAATTAGGCGGTGATTTGTAGACATGTTACGATTGCTACAAGTGATCAAATAATAATCTTTCTGGCTAAATAGATGAGAATTTGTGTTGACCTAAAGTCTATCTGTTGAATGAGTTTTTATTCTTATATCTAATTCTTGTTATTAATTTGTGTTATTAATCAATCATATATATATATATATATATATATATATATATATATTAAACATGTTGTGTTGAGTCTGTCTATATTTCTGAGATGAGGTATTATGTACAGTATTTACATTAGTCGGACTATTGCCCTCATCTTTGTCGCCATATTTGTCACAACGTTTCGTCCGTTGTACGCTCCGGCCTTCTTCAGGTGGTTGGAATTTCGAACCGAATCCTTTATTTCGATCACTGGGGTAGTTCCACGAGCCATGTTTGATGGATGTCAGTTATCAGTTATCTCCTGGTAATTTTCCCTCTGAAAGTTCTCCACTGCCTGAACCAGGTATTGAACTCACACTCTTTGGGTCTGTCACTGGATCTAATCAACGCCTTTATCCACTGTACCATGTGTCCTTGAGGACATCTGGGTATGAATTTCTGAGTATTATAAACCTAATTTTTCAGCAACCATTTTTTACTAGTACTCATATTTAAATTTTGCTGTTATCATTGCATGTTTTTACCAGATCTCATATTGCAACATTTTTGTTATCATTGCTGTTCTCTGGCACTCCTTATTACTAGTTCCCATTCTATGCTTGGCCGACTCAGGAGATTTTTGTGGCCTAGCATATGTGCTGATTCCTTAAATTTACAAATTTTCCAATGGTGTTCCCTGTCTATGATCTCAACCTGATCCCACAGGGGACGGTGATCCCCCTTCTCTCTCCATATGTGGTCAGCCACGCCTGATTTTTCTACTTCCCCTCGCATTACAGCTTTCTGGTGTTCTTGAAGCCTTACCTTGAGGGGGCGGCCTGTTTCTCCTTTATATTCCTTTCCGCAGCTGCACGGGATAGCGTACACACAGTCTTTAGTCCTGTTCTCCTCTATGGGGGGTCTCACTCGAGAGAGATATCTGCGAAGTGTTGTCACGCTTTTGAAGGTTGTCCTGATGTTATATGGACCGCAGATCCTTTGTATTTTCTCTGATAACCCCTTCACATAAGGCAGGCAGACTGTTTTCTGAGTGTTGTTGTCCTCCTCCTCCTCCTCTTGTACCCGCCTATCCCAGTTTTGGGGGGCTTCTGCCATGTACCCAGGGTAGTTGTTACGTTGGAGGGTACTACTTATACTGACCAATTCCTTATCTAACGTCTCTGGGTGTGTGTGCGTGTGTGTAAATATTTCTCAGAATTAAACCGTAGGAAAAGAGAAAGAGAATATGCAAAAAGACAATAGGAAAACTATAGTTTGAGCCGACGCGTTTTGTCCAATGTGGACTTTTCATGGCAAAATCGAATTTTTCACTTGACCATGTGAATATACAATAGTGTTTCTAAATTATTCTAGTTGCTAACTATATTTTCTTTTTTGTTTATAGATATTTTGTTCCAATAAATTCCTTTTGAAATTTGGGCGAAACGAGTCGGCTAAGGCTACAATAGATTTACATATGTATCAATGTTCTCTTAAAAAGGAACAGATGGGGGTGGACCACACCCATCTCTTCACCTGCTACAGTCTCGACACCGAAATAGATTGACAATTGCTATATATGTATGCTCGGACGCATGGATATATATCTACGCCTAAACTCAGATTATTTATATGGGTGTGTTTGTCCGAACTAAAATATATGTCTGTGTGTATGTGAGAGTGTCATCCCAAACAAACACAGAAGAAAAAAATACCTCAACTACACACAAATAATCAAACACAAATAAGTATAAATAGATTTTTAAAAAATAAACCACTTTGTCTGATGATCGCAAAAGACTGAAACTCAGTGTTGCAAACTAATATCCATACAAC